>JAXLNO010001822.1:270190-317695 GCA_038087875.1 Malacoraja senta | reverse complement strand
CATCAATACTGAACCCCCAATACCTTATGATTTAAGTTTGTATCCTAATCTCTTATGTGGTACCTTGTCGAAAGCCTTCTGAAAGTCCAGATACAACACATCCACTGGTTCTCCCCTATCCACTCTACTAGTTACATCCTCGAAAAATTCTATAAGATTCGTCAGACACGATTTACCTTTCGTAAATCCATGCTGACTTTGTCCAATGATTTCACCACTTTCCAAATTTGCTGCTATCCCATCTTTAATAACTGACTCTAGCAGTTTCCCCACTACCGATGTTAGACTAACTGGTCTGTAATTCCCAGTTTTCTCTCTCCCTCCTTTCTTAAAAAGTGGGGTTACGTTTGCTACCCTCCAATCCTCAGGAACTACTCCAGAATCTAAAGAGTTTTGAAAAATTATCACTAATGCATCCACTATTTCTGGAGCTACTTCCTTAAGTACTCTGGGATGCAGCCTATCTGGCCCTAGTGATTTATCGGCCTTTAATCCATTCAATTTACCCAACACCACTTCCCGACTAACCTGGATTTCACTCAGTTCCTCCATCTCCTTTGACCCGCGGCCCCCTGCTATTTCCGGCAGATTATTTATGTCTTCCTAAGTGAAGACGGAACCAAAGTATTTATTCAATTGGTCCGCCATATCCTTGTTCCCCATGATCAATTCACCTGTTTCTGACTGCAAGCGACCTACATATGTTTTAACTAATCTCTTTCTCTTCACATATTTATAAAAACTTTTGCAGTCAGTTTTTATGTTCACTGCCAGTTTCCTTTCATAATCTATTTCCTTTTCCTAATTACGCCCTTTGTCCTCCTCTGCTGGTCTCTGAATTTCTCCCAGTACTCTGGTATGCTGCTTTTTCTGGCTAATTTGTACGTATCATCTTTTGCTTTGATACTATCCCTCATTTCCCTTGTTATCCACGGATGCACTACCTTCCCTGATTTATTCTTTTGCCAAACTGGGATGAACAATTTTGTAGTTCATCCATGCAGTCTTTAAATGCCTTCCATTGCATATCCACCGTCAACCCTTTTAGAACCAATTGCATGTCAATCTTGGCCAATTCACGTCTCATACCCTCAAAGTTACCTTTCTTTAAGTTCAGAACCGTTGTTTCTGAATTAACAATGTCACTCTCCATCCTAATGAAGAACTCAACCATATTATGGTCACTCTTGCCCAAGGGGGCACGCACAACAAGACTGCTAACTAACCCTTCCTCATTACTCAATACCCAGTCTATAATAGCCCGCTGTCTCGTTGGTTCCTCTACGTGTTGGTTTAGATAACTATCCCGCATACATTCCAAGAAATCCTCTTCCTCAGCACCCCTGCCAATTTGATTCACCCAATCTATATGTAGATTGAAGTCACCCATTATAACTGTTTTGCCTTTGTTCCACGCATTTCTAATTTCCTGTTGGATGCCATCCCCAACTTCACTACTACTGCTAGGAGGCCTGCACACAACACCCAGCACCGTTTTCTGCCCCTTAGTGTTTCGCAGCTCTACCCATACCGATTCCACATCCTCCAAGCTAATGTCCTTCCTTTCCACTGCGTTAATCTCCTCTCTAACCAGCAACGCTACCCCACCTCCTTTTCCTTTCTCTCTATCCCTCCTGAATATTGTATATCCCTGGATGTTCAGCTCCCAGCCTTGGTCACCCTGGAGCCATGTCTCCGTGATCCCAACTATATCATAATCATTAATTGCTATCTGCACGTTCAACTCATCCACCTTATTACGAATGCTCCTTGCATTGAGACACAAAGCCTTCAGGCTTGTTTTTACAACGCTCTTACCCCTTATACAATTATGTTGAAAAGTGGCCCTTTTTGATATTTGCCCTGGATTTGTCTGCCTGCCACTTTTACTTTTCACCTTGCTACCTATTGCTTCCGCCCGCATTTTACACCCCTCTGTTTCTCTGCTCGCCCATTTAAGAACCCCACCACCTCTTATTCTCTGTTTATTATTGTTTTCTTCTCCCCCCCTACATGTTGGGTCTGAGTACTTTCCTTCTCTGCCTCCTGCCTCACACACTGTCTAATAGCATTCTCTATTTGAGTCCCTCCCCCCAACCACTCTAGTTTAAAGTCTCCCCAGTAGCCTTTGCAAATCGGAGGGAGAGGAGCCTGAGGTTGTGATACATATAGGTACCAATGACATAGGTAGAAAAAGAGAAGAGGTCTTCAAAGGAGAATTTAGGGAGTTGGGAGGAGAGTTAAGGAGAAGAACCGCAATGGTAACCATGTCAGGATTACTACCTGTGCCACGCGACGGTTAGAGTAGGAATGGAATGAGGTGGAGGATAAATGCGTGGCTGAGGAACTGGTGCAGCGGGCAGGGATTCAAATTTCTGGATCATTGGGACCTCTTTTGGGGAAGGTGTGACCTGTACAGAAAGGACGGGTAGCACTTGAACCCGAGGGGGACCAATATCCTGGCGGGGAGATTTGCAAAGGCTACTGGGGAGACTTTAAACTAGAGCGGTTGGGGGGAGGGACTCAAATAGAGAAAGCTAGTGGAAAATGTGGGAGGCAGGAGGCAGAGAAGGGAAGCACTCGGACCCAAAATGTAGGGGAGAAAGAAGAAAAAGATAATAAACAGAAAATAAGTGGTGGTGGGTTTCTGAAATGTGTATATTTTAATGCTAGGAGCATTGTAAGAAAGGTGGATGAGCTTAGAGCCTGGATTGACACCTGGAAGTATGATGTTGTGGCGATCAGTGAAACATGGTTGCAGAAGGGCTGTGATTGGCAACTAAATATTCCAGGATTTCGTTGCTTCAGGGGTTATAGAATTGGAGGGGCAAGAGGTGGCGGTGTTGCATTGCTTGTCAAGGAAGATATTGCAGCAGTGCTTTGGCAGGATAGATTAGAGGGCTCGTCTAGGGAGGCTATTTGGGTGGAACTGAGAAATGGGAAAGGTGTAGCAACACTTATAGGGGTGTATTATAGACCGCCAAATGGGGAGCGAGAATTGGAAGAGCAAATATGTAAGGAGATAGCAGATATTAGTAGTAAGCAAAAGGTAATGATTGTTGGAGATTTCAATTTTCCACACATAGACTGGGAAACACATTCCGTAAAAGGGCTGCATGGTTTGGTGTTTTTAAAATGTGTGCAGGATAGTTTTTTGCAGCAATACATAGAGGTTCCTACTAGAGAATGGGCTGTGCTGGACCTCCTGTTAGGAAATGAGACAGGGCAGGTGGCGCAGGTATGCGTCGGGGAGCACTTCGGGTCCAGTGATCACAATACCATTAGTTTCAATATAATTATGGAGAGGGTCAGAAGTGGACCTAGGGTTGAGATTTTTGATTGGAGAAAGGCTAACTTTGTGGAGATGCGAAAGGATTTAAAAGGAGTCAATTGGGACATGTTGTTTTATGGGAAGGATGTAGAAGAAAAATGGAGAACATTTAAGGGTGAAATTTTAAGAGTACAGAATCTTTATGTCACTGTTCGGTTGAAAGGAAAGTATAAATTGGAAAGAGCCATGGTTTTCAAGGGAAATTGGACACTTGTTTCGGAAAAAGAGAGAGATCTACAATAATTATTGGCAGCATGGAGTAAATGAGGTGCTTGAGGAGTATCATGAATGTAAAAAGAATATTAAGAAAGAAATTAGAAAAGCTAAAAGAAGATATGAGGTTGCTTTGGCAAGTAAGGTTAAAGTAAATCCAAAGGGTTTCTACAGCTATATTAATAGCAAAAGGATAACAAGGAATAAAATTGGTCCATTAGCGAGTCAGAGTGGACACCTATCAGCAGAGCCAAAAGAGATGGGGGAGATATTGAACAATTTATTTTCTTCGCTATTCACCAAGGAGAAGGATATGGAATTATGTGAGGTAAGGGAAACAAGCAGAGTAGCAATGGAAACTGTGAGATTCAAAGAAGCGGAGGTGCGGACACTTTTGAAAAATATGAAAACGGATAAGGCTCCAGGTCCAGACAGGATATTCCCGAGGACATAAAGGGAAGTTAGTGTAGAATTAGCAGGGGCTATGACAGAAATATTTCAAATGTCATTAGAAAGGGGAATAGTGCCGGAGGATTGGCGTACTGCGCACGAATAAACCATTGCTCATAAATTGTAATTAACGAAAATGTTTATAACAGTATTAACGTATTTTGCGTGTGTGGGAATGCAATATAAACTTGGAAAAGATCCAGGAATGAGGTTAACCCCTCGGTACCTGCTTGTATGGTAGTTGGTCAGATAAATTTGAAAGGTATAATACTTATAGAACTGAGAATGTTGGGTTTTATATTTAGTTTGATAAATTTAAACCAGAATAAATAACATATGAGACGGTCTGTAGTTTTTGTTACGAGGTGTTAATAAGGGATTGGGGTTCAATGTAATACAACATCAACGGAAGTCATTAAATTTTTCGCCACCTTAGGTGGCTATACGTCTTTAAGGTATCTTTTCTTAGATACCTTAATTTCACTTTTTTTTTAAATCACTATATAAATTTGTATTTGTTTAGTTTTTGTGTAATTAATTTTAAATTACATTTTTTTTTGCTTTATCTAAGGCATTTTTGGAGAAGGTGATGTAATATAAACTTAAAAACTTGGAATGACCATCCAACGCCCAGAATTTTGAGGTATTTGTTTGCACCATATGATTCAAGAATACTACATTGATATACAATGCAAGACGATAGACAAATAAAGAATGGAGGAATCACATTCTGTAGTTGGAATATAAGTGGTGCCAATGAACCAATAAAGAGGGGTAACATTTTTGCTCATCTAAAATCTTTGAAAAGCGACATAATTTATTTGCAAGAAACTCACATGAAAGCAAACACAAATGAGATTAAAGGCGAAGTTGATAGGCCAAACATATTATTCGTCATTTACTTCTAAATCTAGAGGTACGGCTATTCTTATTCGAAAAGGTATACCTTTCAAATTAAAGAATACTATATCAGATAAAGAGGGAAGATATATCATAGTTTCGGGAGAAATTTATGCTACCCCAATAACTATGGTAAATATTTATGCTCCGAATTTTGATAACCCTCAATTTTTTGATAAAATTATTGATATAATATTAGAGTTTAATTATCAAAATGTGATAATAGGTGGGGATTTCAACTGTGTTTTAGATCCATACTTAGACATATCAGCAAAACAAAGAAGGAGTAATTTAAAATCTAAGACTAGTGAACTTCTAAATACATATATAAAAAATACTAATATAACAGATGTATGGAGATCTGCTAATTCAGCAGGAAGGGAATATTCCTTTTATTCTTAGGTACATAAAACATATTCAAGAATTGATTATTTTTTAGTGGATATGAAATTAATGCCATATACAATTAATCCAACATATCACATTAGTAGTACTTCTGATCACTCTCCGTTGACTTTTTCAGTAAAATTTCAGGGAATGCCGGGTAAAATTTTTTTTGGGAGATTTAATACATATATATTAATTGACTTAATAAATATATCAATATTTATAACAACAAATGAAATTATTTTTTGAGATAAATGATACACCAGATACCTTACCTTCTTTACTATGGGAAACTTTTAAAGCATTTATTAGATGAATTATAATTTCATACGAAATTTTTCAAAATAAAAAGAATAAAACGGAACAAATGTTGTTAGAACAAGAAATAAGACAGTTAGAGTTAGATAATGCTAAAGACTATAGATAAACATAATAAGATATTATTACTGAAATTTAAACTTAATCGAATTCTCTCGGCAAGAGTAATAAGATTATTCCAAATTACAGAACAGGAACATTTTGAGTTTGGTGATAAACCACATAAGCTGTTGGCGCGTCAACTGAAAAAACAAGGAAAAGAAAATACTATAAATAAAATTAAATCCGAGAACGGTGAATTATTAATACTACCTAAAGATATTCATAAAAGATTTGCTCAATATTATCAAAATTTATATACATCAAAAACTAAAACAGAAGACTGTAAAATTTTTTTTTTTTAGATAATTGTAATCTACCAAAACTTGATCTTTTGGAACAAGAAGAACTCGGAGCGCAAATTACAATTGAAGAAATAGGTGAAACAATAAAATCGTTGAAAAATGGTAAGGCACCGGGACCAGATGGTTTTAGTAATGAATTTTATAAAACATTTCATGAGATAACGACCCCTTATTTATTTAATTTATATACTCATGCTTTTAAAGAAAATAAATTACCGGAAACATTAGCAGAATCAACTATCACGCTTATTCCAAAGAAAGATAAAGATCTAGAGGAACCGGGCTCATATAGAGCTATATCACTTCTAAATGCAAATCAGAAAATTTTAGCAAAAACTTTAGCCAGAAGATTAAGCAAAATATTAGTAAATTGAGAAATCCTGATCAAACGGGGTTTATACCTAAAAGATATTCATTTAATAATTTGAGACGCCTGTTTAATATAATGTACTCACATTAAGTAGAGGAAGAAGACATATCAATTATTGCTTTGGACGCAGAGAAAGCATTTGATCAGGTAGAATGGCAGTATTTATACAAAGTATTACAAAAATTTAATATGGGAGAGAATTTTATTACATGGGTGAAATTATTATATGATAAACCGATGGCAAGAATATTAACTATTAGTATGTTATCTCAAAAATTTCAATTATCAAGGGGTAATAGGCAGGGATGTGCTTTATCACCCCTGCTATTTGCGCTTATGATAGAACCTTTGGCTGAAAGTATAAGAAGTCATCCGAAGATTCAGGGTTATAATACTAGGGACTCAAATAATAAAATGTCATTATATGCAGACGATATTCTGTTATATATAACAAACTCACAAATGAGCATACCAAATTTATTAAACTTAATAGAGGAATTTGGGTCCTTTTCTGGATATAGAATAAATTGGAACAAAAGTGAAATCATGACGTTAAAACCTCAAGAATCCACACACTTACTGAAGTTCCATTTTAAAATAGCAACAGAAAAATTTAAATATTTGGGTATTCAGATTACTAGAAGACATAAAGCTTTATTCAATGCTAATTTTTTACCTTTAATAAATAAACTTAATATGATGATTAAATTTTGGAAAACACTTCCTTTATCATTAATAGGTAGAATAAACGCTATTAAAATAGTTTTTCTACCACAGTTACTATACCTATTTCAGTCTATACCAGTATATGTACCAAAATAATTTTTTTCTAAATTAAACTCTAATATTACAAATTTTGTTTGGGACTATAAATCACATAGAATTAAAAAAGAACACTTATGTAAACCAAAAGATGTCGGGGGACTTTCACTCCCGAATTTTCTGTATTACTATTGGGCAATACATATTAAGAATATAATTTACTGGTTGGATAGTTCAACCCAACAGACAGAATGGATAAAAATGGAGAAAGAGGATTGTTACCCTTGTAATATAGGAACGATCCTCTTCTCCCCGAACAAAATGAACAATACAATATATAAGAAGAACCCACTTATACAAGATACAATAAGAATATGGAAACAAATAAAATTATCCTTAAAATTAAGAAACCTATCATTGTTAACACCGATAGTGAATAATCCTTTATTTAAACCATCTATGATGGACAAAATATATAATCAATGGGAAAGTTTAGCAATTAAAAGGATCGGGGATATGTATGAAATGGGAGATTTACTATCATTTCAAAAATTACAATTGGAAGAAGTAATGAATATTAAAGCTGATACACAAAAATTAATATCATATTTATATAATAGTATTTTAAATATAGATTTACCTGCGACTGATGTAATTAGAGAAGAGTGGGAACGGGAATTAACGATAAAAATTACGAAGGTTACATGGGAAAAGTATTTGACATATATTCACAAATGTTCGATTAATGTAAGACATAATCTAATACAATTTAAAATTTTACATAGATTGTATTACTCAAAAATAAGATTAAATACGTTTTACCCAAATATATCCCCCACGTGCGATAAATGTTTAACCCAAGATGCAACTATAACACACTCTTTTGTTTCCTGTATAAAACTTCATAGATTTTGGAGTGATATTTTTGAAATATTCACAAATTTATTTAAGATAAAAATGTAACCTAATAATGAATTGATTATATTTGGGGTAATGGAAGATGGGAATAAATTGAATCCATCTCAAAAAATATTTTTTAATTATGGTTTAATAACAGCAAAAAAATGAATATTGAAATTTTGGAAAAATACACCAATACCAACGCTTAAAATGTGGATTGCAAGTATGTTGGACACCGCACATCTTGAGGAAATGCGATTCCGCCTAATAGATAAATTTGACCAATTCACAATGAGTTGGTCTCCATTTGTCGTCTTTTTGGAATTATGTGGTGCAACACAATTGTAAAAGCTAACTCGTGACTGGGCGAGGGATGGTCAAGATTATAAATAAGATCTCCTTACTTCTTTTTTTTCTTTCTCTTTCTTTTTCTTCTTTTATTATCTTTTTCCTATTTTCTATTTCTTAACTTTCTTCTTTCACTCTCTACTTTCCTTTTTCACACACTATATCTCACATTTTTCTATTTTTCATTATCTAACTTATTTTTCTTTTTCTCCTTTATTATAAAAATAAGAAGCTGTACATAATATGCATTATGAAAATATGATTGTATACAATTGTACTTTTAATAAAAAAAAATTAAAAAAAATAATAAATAAAAAAAATCTTTTCTTCGGTATTCACCAAGGAGAAGGATATGGAATTATGTGAGGTAAGGGAAACAAGCAGATTAGCAATGGACACTGTGAGATTCAAAGAAGAGGAGGTGCGGACACTTTTGAAAAATATGAAAACGGATAAGTCTCCAGGTCCTGACAGGATATTCCCTGGGACATTGAGGGAAGTTAGTGTAGAAATAGCAGGGGCTATGACAGAAATATTTCAAATGTCATTAGAAACGGGAATAGTGCCGGAGGATTGGCGTACTGCGCATGTTGTTCCGTTGTTTAAAAAGGGTTCGAAGAGTAAACCTAGCAATTATAGACCTGTTAGTTTCACGTCAGTGGTGGGCAAATTAATGGAAAGGATACTTAAATATAATATATATAAGCATCTGGATAAGCAGGGTCTGATTAGGAACAGTCAACATGGATTTGTGCCTGGATGGTCATGCTTGACTAATCTTCTTGAATTTTTCGAAGAGGTTACTGGGGAAATTGATGAGGGTAAAACAGTGGATGTTGTCTATATGGACTTCAGTAACGCCTTTGACAAGGTTCCTCATAGAAAGTTGGTTAAGAAGATTCAATTGTTGGGTATTAATGGTGGAGTAGCAAGATGGATTCAACAGTGGCTGAATGGGAGATGCCAGAGTAATGGTGGATGGCTGTTTGTCAGGTTGGAGGCCGGCGACTAGTAGGGTGCCTCAGGGGTCTGTGTTGGGTCCACTGTTGTTTGTCATGTACATCAATGATCTGGATGATGGTGTGGAAAATTGGATTAGTAAGTATGCAGACGATACTAAGATAGGTGGTGTTGTGGTTAATTAAGTAGATTTTCAAAGTCTACAGAGAGATTTAGGCCATTTGGAAGAGTGTGCTGAAAGATGGCAGATGGAGTTTAATGCTGACAAATGTGAGGTGCTACATCTCGGCAGGACAAATCAAAATAGGACGTACATGGTAAATGGTAGCGAATTGAGGAATGCAGTTGAACAGAGGGATCTAGTTATAACTGTGCATAGTTCCCTGAAGGTGGAATCTCATGTAGATAGAGTGGTAAAGAAATCTTTTGGTGTGCTGGCCTTTATAAATCAGAGCATTGAATATAGAATTTGGGATGTAATGTTAAAATTGTACAAGGCATTGGTGAGGCCAATTCTGGAGTATGGAGTACAATTTTGGTCGCCTAATTTTAGGAAGGATGTCAACAAAATAGAGAGAGTACAGAGGAGATTTACTAGAATGTTGCCTGGGTTTCAGCAACTAAGTTACAGAGAAAGGTTGAACAAGTTAGGTCTTTATTCTTTGGAGCGCAGAAGGTTAAGAGGGACCTTGATAGAGGTCTTTAAAATTATGAGCGGGTTAGACAGAGTGGACGTGGATAAGCTTTTCCCATTGAGAGTAGGGAAGATTCAAAGAAGGGGACATGACTTGAGAATTAAGGGACAGACGTTTAGGGGGAACATTAGGGGGAACTTCTTTACTCAGAGAGTGGTAGCTCTGTGGAATGAGCTTCCAGTGGAAGTGGTGGAGGCAGGTTCGATGTTATCCTTTAAAAATAGATTGGATGGGTATATGGACGGGAAAGGAATGGAGGGTTATGGTCTGAGTGCAGGTAGATGGGACTAGCGGGAAGTATTTATTTATTTTTAAAAAATGTTCGGCACGGACTTGAAGGGCCGAGATGGCTTGTTTCCGTGCTGTTATGGCTAGATGGTTATATGGTTATATGGTTTTGTAGCCATTTCAGATACTGCTTGTTGAGAATCAATTTCTTCGTCTGAGCTTTCAGTTGTTGTTTGGAAGGCTGCCAAATCTTCCTCAAGCAAGATTCTGATAGTCGATTTCTTGGGTCCCCGCTGATGTTTTCCTTTACTCATCTGAAGGTCCCGTCACTCCCACGACATCAAGCAGCCCCGGTGCGTGTTTTTAAATCGGTCCCGACTTTAAAAACGGCTTTTTACACAATTTTAGCAGGAGCTGAGTTCAATGCTGCACCTTCACCACTTTATGGTGCAACCGGAAGCTGACTTATCTGACAGACAGGCGTATCTGTCTGGAATGTGTATTCAATGTCCAAGCCTTGGTTTCAACCTTGAAGGGATAAGATAAATAATTGAAAGGAGGACATTTTAAAGGAAATTATGGACTTAAGAAATGTTTTAATTAGTATAGTATTTATGTAATGTAAAGAATTAACTAACTATTTACATTTAATATTACTAATTAATGGTTAAGCCATTATATGAATATTATATTAATATGATTAACCAAGGTATTCATCTAATGAATTTTGGGGGACAAGGGGCCTATAGAGATGATTATTATTAACAGATATATAATGTTAATACGGCTGAAAAGAAATGAAATATAATTTAGGATGTACACTAACACACTACAATTAATGAAAAGGGGTATAAGAAGACTATAACATTGTAAATCTGTGTGAAGAAAGAGGCGTTAATGATTTGGAAAAGTTCCAGAGGTCTGGGCTCGAAGTCGGGTGTATTTAAGATAAGAAATTTAACCCTTGAAACAGGCTGGTAATTAAGGAACAGATGAATATATTTGGATACAGGCACAGGGCATGTGTGTTTATGTTTTACAATTTTACGACTGTGATACCGAGCAAGTAACATAGAAGGTTTAAATTCGGGGTAAATAAGAGAATATTTGAAATAGTAAACATGATGATGATACCTTTCTATTGTTGAATTTATTTATTTTTTTCTGTTTTATTCGGCCTGACCAGATACATTTTTGTTAATGACATTTTTATTTTTATTTTAAATTTTTTAGATATATTAAGATATATTTAGATGAAACGGCATGTAGTTATTAATGACATTGTATTTAGGGGGCTGAACTCAATGTATAATTCCAACTACGGAGGTCAATCAATTTTTGGCCATCATAAATGGCTTATTGTATTTAGGGTATCACCTTTTTGATACCTTAAACTCACCTTTTTTTGTATTCACTTTTATGTAGTTTATCTAACAACTTTTCTTTCTTTCCTCACTATTTATCAACACACTTTTCTCTTTTTCTTATGGAGGTTCAATATATGGAGGAGAGGTAAAATGACATCAGAAGTATGGGATGATACCCACATACCCAAAAACCTGAGGTACTTAACCACACCACATGAAGCAAAATTACCAAAACCTATTTACAATGCAGGATAATAAGGAAAAAAAGAATGGAGGATTCACATTTTGTAGTTGGAATATGAGGGATGCGAATGATCCAATTAAAAGGGGCAAGATTATGGCCCAGTTAAAATCTTTAAATGTGGACATAGCTTTTCTGCAAGAAACGCATACTAAACTACAAACACAGATGAGACTAAGGGCAAACTGGATAGGCCAAACTTATTACTCGTCATTTAATGCTAAAGCTAGAGGAACGGCTATTATTATTCGGAAAGGTCTACCATTTAAATTACAGAACACTATATCTGATAAAGAAGGAAGTTACACGATAGTGGCGGAAGAAATTTATTCTACACCACTGACTGTGATAAATATTTATGCTCCAAATTTTGATAACCCGCAATTTAAAAAAAAATTATGGATATAATAGATGCGTATAATTTTCAAAATGTAATACTAGGGGGGGGGGCACTTTAACTGTGTTATAGACTCATATTTAGACAAATCAATACAATTAAGGAAGGGTAGTGTCAAATCCAAATCTAGTGAATTCTTAAACACATATATAAAAAACACTAATATAACAGATGTATGGAGAATAGCTAATCCAACTGGAAGGGAATACTCGTTTTACACATCAGTACACAAAACATATTCAAGAATTGATTATTTCTGAGTGGATACAAAATTAATACCATATACGATTAATCCTAAATACCACAATAGTATTATTTCCGATCACTTCCCGTTGACATTTACTTTAAAACTTGAGGGAATGCCAGGTATAAAATCCTTTTGGAGATTTAACACACAAATAGCTAATGACTCACAAGGTACGAGTATTTAAAACAGCAAATGGATTTTTTTTTAGACAAACGAGACACCAGGTATTTCACCATCTCTATTATGGGAATCTTTTAAGGCATTCATCCGTGGAGTTATAATTTCGTATCAAAGTTTTCTAAATAAAAAAACAGGACAGAACAATGGACGTTAGAACAGGAAATTAAATTATTAGAATTAGGTAACGCAAAAGACCCAACTATAGATAACATAATAAGATTACATTATTGAAATTTAAACTTAATTGAATATTATCGGCAAGAGTAATAAGATTATTTCAGATCACAAAACAAGTACAGTTTGAATTTGGGGATAAACCACATAAACTTCTAGCACGACAATTGAAGAAGCAAGAAAAGGAAAAAAACAATTATTAAAATCAAATCAGAGAACGGGGAACTATTAACTTTACCTAAGGATATTAATAAAAGGTTCACTCAATTTTATCAAAATTTATATACATCTAAAACTAAAATAGAAGACAATAAAATTATCAATTTTTTAGATAATTGTAATTTGCAAAAACTGGATATTTTAGAACAAGAGGAATTAGGATCTCAGATCACGTGAAGAAATAAGAGAAACAATAAAAGAACTGAAAAACGGGAAGACACCAGGGCCCGATGGTTTTAATAATGAACTCTATAAAATATTTCAGGAGTTAATGGTCCCACGATTATTTAAATTATATACGTATGCTTTTACCGAAAAGAAATTACCAGAAACTTTAGCAGAATCTACAATTACGCTTATACCAAAAAAAGATAAAGATCTAGAAGATCCGGGCTCGTTTAGAGCTATATCACTTTTAAATACAGATCAAAAATATTTAGCAAAGATTTTAGCAAGAAGATTGTGTAAATATATTAATAAATTGATAAACCCGGACCAAATGGGGTTTATACCTAAAAAACAATCATTTAATAATTTCAGACGACTTTTTAACATAATGTATTCACATAAAGTGGAAAAGGAATACTTATCAGTTATATCTTTGGATGCAGAGAAAGCATTTGATCAGGTAGAGTGCCAGTATTTATATTTAGTACTCCAAAAATTCAATATGGGAGATAATTTTATTAGATAGGTGAAATTATTATATGATAAACCAATGGCAAGAATATTAACTAATAATATGTTGTCTCCAAAATTCTAATTATCACGAGGCAATAGGCAGAGATGTGTTTTATCACCCCTGCTATTTGCCCTTATGATGGAGCCTTTGGCTGAAAGGATAAGAACACATCCGAATATTCAGGGATACAATACTAAGGACTCTAATAATAAAATTTCATTATATGCTGATGATATACTTTTATATATTAGAAATTCAAAAACGAGTATCCCGAATTTACTAAACGTAATAGGGGAATTTGGCTCCTTTTCTGGATTATGTCATTACAGCCCCAGAAAGCGAATCATCTATTAAAATTTCCATTTAAAATTGCAACGGAAAAATTTAAATATTTAGGTATTCAAGTTACTAGAGGATATAAATCATTATTTAATGCTAATTTTAGTCCTTTATTAAATACATTGAATGCTCTGATTACACTGGAAATGGCTCCCACTATCATTAATTGGCAGAATAAATGCTATAAAAATGATTGTTCTACCACAAATAATATAATTATTTCAATCCATACCAATATATATAGCAAAATATTTCATTAAAAAACTAGACTCTAATATTACTAATTTTATTTGGGATTACAAAGCACATAGAATTAAAATAAATCATCTGTGTAAACCTAAAGATGTAGGGGGACTTGCACTGCCTAATTTTTCATATTATTATTGGGCAGTGCATATTAAGAATAGCATTTATTGGTTGGACTGCCCTTCTCAACAGATGGAATGGATAAGAATGGAGAAAGAGGATTGTTTTCCGTACGATTTAGGAGCGATCCTCTTCTCCCCGATAAAATTGAATAATACATTATATAAGAAGAATCCAATTATACATAATATAATTCGAATTTGGAAACAAATAAAATTAACTTTAAAATTAAGGAACTTATCATCATTAACACCAATAGTGAATAATCCGGTATTTAAACCATCTTTTATGGATAAAACATATAGACAATGGGAAAGATTGGGAATTAAAAAGGTGGGTGACATGTATGAAATGGGAAATTTATTATCATTTCAACAATTAAAATCTAAATTTAATCTGAATAATAACCAATACTTTAAATATTTACAGATATGTGACTTTATAAAAAAATATATACCAAGACTAAAGAGCATAATGATAGACCCACTGGAAGAAGCAATGAATATTAAGGCGCTCACAAAAATTAATATCATATTTATATAATAGTATTCTTAATAGAGAATTGCTATCAACAGAGGCAATTAGAGAAGACTGGGAAAAAGAATTACTATCAACAATTTCTAAAGAAACATGGGAGAGGTATTTGATATATATACATACATGTTCGATTAACGCCAGACATAATTTAATTCAATTTAAAATATTACATAGATTATATTATTGAAAAGTTAGGTTGAATACATTTTATCCAAATATTTCTCCCATCTGTGATAAATGTCTTTCTCAAAATGCCAATATCACACATTCTTTCGTTTCTTGCACAAAACTTCATGGATTTTGGTGTGATATATTTGATATATTTACTAGTTTATTTAAGATAAAAATGGAACCTAATATGGAAACGATTATCTTCAGAGTAATAGGAGACGGAAACAAATTAAATATATCCCAAATTTCATTTTTTAATTATGGTTTAATAACAGCAAAAAAACTCATACTTAAATTTTGGAAAATTGCTACTATACCGACACTCAAAATGTGGATTGGTAATATGTTGGAAACTGCCCACTTTGGAAGAAATGAGACTCCTCCTAATAGACAAACAAGACCAATTCTTACCGAGTTGGTCTCCATTTATTGACCTTGTGGATTCATGTGGTGCAATAGTATTGTAAAATTAAAAAAAATTGGGTTTGGGCGAAAAATGATTAAGAATATAAAAAAGCATCGAAAAAGTGGCGAGGGAGAATCTCCTTTCTGCTTCACTTTCTTACTTATTTATTTTCTTTATCTCACACTCACTAGACTTTTCTTTACTCTTCGCTATTTCTTTCTTTCTCATTTCTTTCTTTCTTAAAAAAAGGGAAGTTGTACATAGAATGTTTTAATAATTCTGGGACGCTGTAAAAAGGTACCATCAAAATGGAATGTACTCACTTCTAATAAATAAAATAAAAAATAAAAAAAGAGGAGACGAGAGGAGATGATAATAGAGGAGAGGAAAGTAGAGGAGATGAGAGGGGTGGAGAGGGGAGGTGATGTGAGGAGAGGAGAGGAGGGAAGTGGTCGGAGGGGATAAGAGGAGACGAGAGGAGGGGAGGGGAGGGAAGGAGATGATAGTAGAGGAGAGGAGAGGACAGTAGAGGAGCAGAGATGGGTGGAGAGGGGAGGGGAGTTGAGGAGAGGAGAGGAGAGGGGAGGATAAGAGAGGAGACCGGACAACTGGTGGGGAAAGGGGAATAGGGAAAAGGACAGCAGAGGAGGGAACAGGAGGGGATTGAAGGGTAGTGAAGATGGGGGGGAAGAGGAGAGGAGAGGGGACGGGAGGAGAGGAGGGTCAGGAGGGGATATGAGAGGGGAGGAGGTGCGAGGAGAGGATAGGGAAGGAGAGGGGAGGTAGGGGAGAGGAGAGGAGAGGTGAGGGGAGGAGGAGATGAGAGGAGTATATGCGGGGAGAGGGGAGGATAGGGAAGGACAGGAAAGGATAGGAGGGGAGGAGAGGAGAGGAAGGGAGTTGGAAGCGAGGAGGGTTTGAGAGAAGAGGGTAGATGGGAGGCGAGGAGAGGAGAGAAGAGGGGAGAGTAGCGGGGAGGAGAGGAGAGGAGGAGGGAGAAGAGCGGAGGGGAGGGGCGAGAGGATAGGGGAGGAAGGGAGAGGTGAGAAGAGGACAGGAGAATCTCTCCACCAATTATCTTTTGTGCTGGATATGAGGGGAGGGGAGGGGAGGGTAGCGGGGAAGAGAGGGGGGGTGAGGTGATAGGACATGGGGTGGGGGGAAAGGGGAGGATAGGAGAGGAGAGTATTGGAGGGGACAAGAGTGGAGGGAGGAGGGGTGAGGTGAGGAGAGGAGGGGAGAGAGGGGAGAGGAGAGAGAGGAGAGGAGAGGAATGGAGAGAAAAGGGGATGAGAGGAGAGGAGAAGGGAGGGGTGGACAGGAGGGGAGAGGAGCGGAGATGTGAGGGGTGGAGATGAGTGGGAGGGGGATGGAAGAGGAGCGAGTAGGATTGGATAGGTTATGTGAGGAGAGGGGAGAAGAGGTGAGGAGTGGAGAGGAGCGTAGGGACAGGAGCGGTGAGTAGAGAGGTGATGAGGAGAGTAGACGAGGGGAGGAGAGGATATAATCTCACCACCATATTGCAATTATTTGCTGGATTTGAGTGGAGGGGAGGGAGATAGAGGGAGAGGGAGAAAAGAGGAGGGTAGCTGAGGAGAGGGGAAGAAAAGGGACGTGAGGAGTAAATGTGGACAAGGGGAGAGGTGAGGGGGGGTGAGGGCAGGAGAAAAGATGAGAGGAGATGAGAGATGGGAGGGGAGAGGAGAAGAGAGGAGAGGAGAAGAGAGGAGAGGAGGGGAGATGAGTGGAGAGGAGAGGAAAGGAGTGGAGAAGAGAGGACATTCTCTCACCTCCACTATCTTACAATTATATTTGGTGCTGTATTTGAGGGGAGGAGTGAGAGAGAAGTGGCGAGGAGAGGATAAGAGAGAAGGGTAGAGGAGAGGCGATTAGTAGAGAGGAGGGGAGAGAAGAGGGGAGTGGAGAGAAGAGCGGAGAGGAGGGGAGAGGCGAGAGGAGAGGGAGGAGAGCAGAAGAGAGAGGAGAGGTGAAAGGAGAGGAGAGGAGATTAGAGGAGAGAGAGGAGAGCAGGGGAGAGGAGAGGAGAGGAGAGGAGAGGAGAGGTGTGGAGAGGGGACAAGGGGAGGGAAAGGGAGGGTAGGGGAGAGAGGAGGTGAGGAGATGAGAGGAGAGGGGAGGATAGAGACAATCTATCAGCACCATATTACTATTATCTTTGGTGCTGTATTTGAGGATAGGGAAGAGAGTGGGAGAGGGAATGGAGGAGCGAGGACGGGAGGAGAGGGGAGGAGATCAGAGCGGAGAGGAGGATAGGAGAGGGGAGGTGAGGAGAGGAGATAATCTCACCACCATTTTGCAATTAATTGCTGGATTTGAGTGGAGAGGAGAGATAAACTTTGTAGATACACTTTGGCTTGGTATCCCTTCAGTACTCCATGGGTGCCGTTATCAAACAGCTTGGCGTGCTTGTTGTGTATTGAGCTCATGTCTTCTTGCAAACTGTGTATACTACTGGGTGGACTTAGGCTTGAATCCGTCGAGTTCTGGCTGGCCATATTTGACAGCAATCCAGGGTACTTCCTCAACCAGTTTCTCCCAATTAGGCTTGCACCTTTCTTTACTGCCACTAGGGTCAGCGTTTCTGGCTTCCTGTGAGATTCGAGCTGTACCTGTACCTCTGCTTGTCCGTAAATGTCTATCTTCTCACCTGTGTAGGATTTCAGCTTGAGGCTACAGGGATCTAGTCTGAGGTCCTGACCGAGTTTTCTGAAGACTTCTTCTGGTACGATAGTCCATGGACTTCCAGTGTCAACTTCTAATTGTACCTCCATGCTGTTCACAATCACAGTGGCTGTATACGGGTCAGAGTTTGTCAACGTTGATCGATTCATCTTATAAGTTGCTCAGCGGTGCCTCCAAGTGGTTTGCTTTTTTTCTGGAATTGTCTCCTCCTCTGCTTGTAAGCTCCAACAGCATCACACAGGCTTTTGGTGTGACCCGTTCCTGAGCACCTGAAGAACCTACCATCTCTAGATTTACACGTCACTGGCTCATGGCTGCCGCCACAACTCCAGCACTTCTTGGAGAATTGAACCATGACCCTGGATGCCCTTGGTGGACTCCTTGTATTCTTTAGTCCAGGCTCCTTCCTTTGAAGCTGATGGACGGAGGTAGCATCATCTTGAGGCCTTCCGATTCTCTTGATCTGCTCTACATCTTATTTAGCAACCTCCATCGCTGTCGCCATATTGACTGCATTCTCAAAGGTTAATTTTGTTGTACCCATCCTACCACCAATCTATCCCTTAGCATATTCTCCAGTTCCTTAAAATTACACCCATCACTTAACTGCCGAAGCCTTTCTAGGAACTGAGGGATTGTTTCATTTCCAATGTTCAATAGATTCAGGATCAGTTCCTGTGAATTGGAGGATAGTTAATGTTATCCCACTTTTCATAAAGGAGCGAGAGAGAAAACGGGGATTTACAGACCAGCTAGCCTGACTTCGGTGGTGGGAAAGATGCTGGAGTCAATTATTAAAGAGGTAATAATGGGGCATTTGGATAGCCGTAAAATGATTAGCCCAAGTCAACATGGATTTATGAAAGGGAAATCATGCTTGACTAATCTTCTGGAAGAGGGAATTAGGAGCAACACTAGCAAGTTTACGGATGACACAAAGCTGGGCGGCAGTGTGAGCTGTGAAGAGGATGTTAGGAGGTTGCAGGGTGACCTGGACAGGTTGAGTGACTGGGCAGATGCGTGGCAGATGCAGTATAATATAGATAAACGTGAAGTTATCCACTTTGGCGGCAAAATCAAGGAAGCAGATTATTATCTCAATGGGGTTAGGTTAGGTAAGGGGGAGGGCTGCAGCGAGACCTGAGCGTCCTTGTACACCGGTCACTGAAAGTTGGCTTACAGGTACAGCAGGCAGTGAAGAAAGCTAATGGAATGTTCGCCTTCATAACAAGAGGATTTCAGTATAGGAGTAAAGAGGTCATATGAGGAAAGATTGAAAAGACTTATATTCACTGGAGTTTAGAAGGATGAGGGGGATCTTATAGAAAAATATAAAATAGTAAGATTAAACGAGAACTTACCAGTTTGAAGTTTTGATCTTTATTTTATGAGGAGTTACGTTGGTGATTATGTGAAGAGCCCGCTCGTCCGCATGCACGTCAATCTTCAAAGCAGCAGTGTGAAATCACAGACAACAGTAATTGAAGTGACATAGTAAGATTAGAGAAGACTAGAACTACCAGATGACATTCATGAGGGTTGGGAATGGAGGGCACGTAATCACCAACGTAACTCCTCATAAAATAAAGCACAAACTTCAAATTGGTAAGTTATCGTTTAATCTTACTATTTTACTTCGGAGTCACGTGAGTGACTACGTGAAGATTTCAAAGCTCTGTGATTTCATGCCGTGTGAAACGAGTCTACACAACCACAGCTGCTTCATTGACAGATGAGGGAAACATTCATAATGCATACAGTCATGACATGCTGATGCTGTTAAATGAAGTAATAATAATAGTAACACCTCTCATCCAGGTGGAACTATAAATAAAACGTAAAATAGAGTTGACAAATTACCCCTGGTCTGAAATGGGTTATTAAAAAAAATGGAAATTAGTTTGTTTGACCATGCTGCAGCCGCTAGGATGTGGTCCAGCGGAACGTAAATAACCCTTGCTGCTGATGTTGTAGCAGCCCTGGTGGAGTGAGATCTGGAAATCAGTATCTACTCCTGCGCAAATCAAACCCCGCTTTATCACCTGGAAATGGTCTGACCGGATACGTTCTTATAAGTTTTTTGTAACTAACAAGGATTGCTAGTTCAGAGCCTCGAAGGCTCTTGGTGACCTTGACGTATTCTTGTATATGTGTGCCCTCACATAACCAAAGGTCCCTGGGTATGCTTTGAACTATTTTGAGACCTGACACCCTTCTGCTCTGCTTAAGTAACAATAAACATAAAATATGATATATATTATTCACAGATGTAATCCTCCTGTCCCATCGCAATTTTGCAGCAACTGAACCTGTTGCGCTAAACCAGCGCCAGGAGGATAACCACCTTATGAGATCCGGCCAAAGCTAAGGATGCAGCTGGAGCCCCCTGATGAAATAGTGTTAACACAATGTAAATATCCCATACTGCATTGTACTTGTCCTGGGAGAACGTGTGCTAAAGATATCCTTTACAACTCGATATCCGGGGTGAACCCGACAGAGTGGGTCTCGTTTGCTGCAGCAAATATGATGGGAAGACACGTTGGCACAGTTAATGGCCCAATAACTCAATTATTGTCAAAAGACCATTTAAAATGAACTCCAAGACGTCAGTATTCTGTACCGTTTTAAATGCAACATGGGCATTAACTAAACGCTTCCCATCTCCTGAAAAATAAATGTACTGCTTTTTTGGTGCTATCCCAGACCTCTGGAGTGAACACATACAAGGATAGGTGTGACAACCCAAGCCGTAGGGGCAGTCTATTCAGAATCTGGAAACATAAATTGATTTTATCAAGCACAGGCTGATTTCCCGAGCCACAGGCTGATCCCGCAAAGTTTATGTTTAGAATAACCGTATAAGTCTGTATTATTGTTCCCGACAAATCGGGACTCAAAGCTGCCTAGGCCAACCAGACAGTAGGAAAACTTAAAACAGGATCGTGATGACATTATTTGAAGACCCGACGGATGAGGGAAAATGGAGGAAGACTTAAAAGACCATTCCTCCTCCTTGTAGCGAGAATGTATCTTTCGCCATTGTTATGCCACATAGTTTTGCAACCTGTGAATAAGCATGAAAACCAACATATCGATATTCGGTGTTCCATTGAACCAGAATTTCATAAATACTGTGTGATCCAACACCCATTCTGTGTTGTCATTGCTCTGTACTTGATGATACACCAGTGGCAAATGAGATTAGGTGAACTATTACAGGATACTTTTACTTGATTGCACCCATGTGACTAACATATGCCACTGTCAAGTCTTCTAATGTTTTTGTGCAGATTCCCCGCTTGAAAGGGATCTGATTCATCCACCTCGAAATGATGAACTGGATTTCACTCAATGACCAAACCACTTCTTTTCCATTTGTATCTCCTTTTATTTTGGCAGATTCAGCAATTAATTGACAGTTATACTTGATTTATTGCTTCAGCCATTACTTTGAAGGCATTTGGATGTTGTAGGTCTTAAGGTATTTAACAGTTTAGTCTTTTAGCAGGTGAAAAACTGGCTGTCAATCGGGTGCTGTAGATAATCAGTCCTGCATGCCTTCGCTGGCGATCGCGGCAGTTTTTAGGACAGTCTCTTGGATTATACTGTTCAAGTGTTTAGCCTTCATAGCAAGAGGATTTGAGTATAGGAGCAGGGAGGTTCTACTGCAGTTGTACAGGGTCTTGGTGAGACCACACCTGGAGTATTGCGTACAGTTTTGGTCTCCAAATCTGAGGAAGGACATTATAGCCATGGAGGGAGTGCAGAGAAGGTTCACCAGACTGATTCCTGGGATGTCAGGACTTTCATATGAAGAAAGACTGGATAGACTTGGCTTATACTCGCTAGAATTTAGGAGATTGAGAGGGGATCTTATAGAAACGTACAAAATTCTTATGGGGTTGGACAGGCTAGATGCAGGAAGATTGTTGCCGATGTTGGGGAAGTCCAGGACAAGGGGTCACAGCTTAAGGATGAGGGGGAAATCCTTTAAGACCGAGATGAGGAAAAACTTTTTCACACAGAGAGTGGTGAATCTCTGGAAATCTCTGCCACAGAGGGTAGTTGAGGCCAGTTCATTGGCTATATTTAAGATGGAGTTAGATGTGGCCCTTGTGGCTAAAGGGATCAGGGGGTATGGAGAGAAGGCAGGTACGGAATACTGAGTTGGATGATCAGCCATGATCATATTGAATGGCGGTGCAGGCTGGAAGGGCCGAATGGCCTACTCCTTCACCTATTTTCTATGTATCTATGTAAATCAACTTCCGTCTTTTCCTCGCTTCCGGTGCTGTGTGCCCTTTTTTAAAGCCCCGGGCGGAACTCGGCTTATCTCCGCTTCTCTGTTCACGGTCGGGCTGACTCTGCTCCCGACTGGGCTTTCTCTGCTTTCTCCCCCCACCGGGTTGACTGTTCCCAGTTGGGCTGAAGACTCAGCCTCTTGTCGGTGGCTTTTCTGGCCTGTCCGTGGCCTTCACGGTACTAGGCCCCCACCCGACGTCTGTGGCTGCTGCTTGGGCTTAGCTGTGGGCTGCACAGCCCTGGATATATTCCAGGTAAGCTGACACCGTGCTTGGTGACCCTTACTGCCCCTGCTTGATTTCCTAGCGCTTCCCTGAGCTATTGCTTCCCGTTCCTACCTTTTTTGTTTTTGGCGCCAATTCAAAACCATTTGGCTTGGTGCTGTTCCATTGTTTCCAAATACTACTTCTATTTTTAACTTTTGTTTTCGATTCTTCTTACTGGCCTTGTTCTTATCTTCGTTCTTTTTTCCTCGTCACCAATTGTGTGTTCGGATGCTTTGAACAGTCTTGAATAAAGGCTCGGGCACGGGAGGAATCATACAGGCTTCTTTGCTGCATGACGCCACCTTGTCTTTTCTGCTCCTGTGTACTTGCCCCAGACATCACAAGACACCAGTTACTTATCCTAATTATCCCATACCTAACACCCCCCCCCCTTTAACTTGGAGGCAGGTAATACCTTTCATTACAGTTTGACTTGACACCTCCCACTCGATCTTCCAATGGAACCACTTGGGAGATCGACGCTTTAAAGTCAAACTTTGAAGTCTAGGTTTGAACTTGGTCTCCTGATGCATTGCTGTCTTGTCCGTCTACTGGAAGCAAGACAACCAGCCGCCTAACATCCCTGTGAACAATAGTGGCTTGGATCCTCTCCTTTCCCTGAGTGGAATGCCTTGGCCTTTCTTTCAAAGCCTTTGTCAGAGGAATGGAGTAACTTGGAAAGATCCGTACATTAACGTCTCTCACGATGCCTTTGCTGTCTGGATTGGAGCTGACGACTCTGCCCAGTTTGAATTGCCCCATCAGTGCATTTTGGTCACTTAACCAGACAATGACTCCGGCAGTGACATTTCTCTGAGTGGTGTGCCACCTGCTCCTTATAAACAAGTTAGGACCGGCGAGTTGGCTCCAGCTCTTCCAAAACTTGTTCACCTCTGACTGCATTGTTCTAAGTATTTTGTAGGGGTAGCTGGAAAAGTCAAAAGTCTTGATGTCTCCGCACTGAGATGCTCGGCCAAGCAGAAGAGTATTTGGTGTGATGTACTGAACGCAGTCTTCCCAGCTTTGTATCCTGGCGTCGATCGGACGTTCATTTGACAGGTTGGCTGCCATGTAAAGAGCTGTCTGAAACTCACTATAACTGCGTGACGATTCTTTTCCAAAACTTTGGATCTCTCTCTTCACAACACGCACAGCAGCTTCCGCAGCGCCATTTCTGTGTGGAGAATCAGCAGGATGGATTTTCCACATCCACGCTGTTCCATTTTTAGCTGCGTTCTCCTCCAAAGCTGCTCTGTCCAGGTTGTCCAAAAATCGATATAGTTCCTCTAAGACTGGTTTTGCGCCAATAAAATTGGTGCCTGGACCTGACCAGATCTTCTTGGGGTGCCCACGGATTGCTGTGAATCTTTGATAAGCCATCAGAAACCCTTCACTTGATAAGGTGTTGACTAACTCTGTGTGGATGGCTCTGCTGGTGATACAGCAGAAGACAATTCCCCAGACTTTGAGTTTTACCCTCTTCTTGACGTCATCGTGTACGTGGTAGGGTCCAAAGAGGTCTGCTGTTGTAAACTCAAAGGGAGCAGCAGGTTCAGTTCTTTCAGGCGGCAGATCACTCATTACTTGTTGACATTTCTTTGCCTTTGCTTTCTTGCAGATTATGGAGTGATCAACGACTTTTTGAGCAATTATCCTTCATTTTATGACCCAAGCCTTTCCTCTCATTTTAAGCAAGGTCCCAGCCACTCCGTCATGACTCTCCCTGTGAGGCTCCCGAGCTAGCAGCATGGACACCCAGGCATCAACGGGCAGGATGGGCACAGCAACTTTATCCTCTTCAAACCTCTGCACTCTGCCACCACAAACCATCAGCCCAGAATCTTGGTCTTTATATGCTACCAGTCTCTGTTGTGGTGCTTGGGAAAGTTGTGCCCAATTGCGCAGCACAAAAAATGTATTTTAGATCATTTTCTCGTACTCTTACTGTAATGACTCCTGTCAAAGAGATGGCCTCCCACTTTGGATCGTTTAGGGCTTTTTCCTTGCCAAGAAACCTCTTCGCTTCTCTCCAAATCCATGCGACTGTCTTGATCAGTCGAGTTAGAATGCGGAACCGCTTGACATCAACAAGGTTCTGAATAGCTGACCCTGCAGGTGGTCTCTTTGGGTTTGTTGTTTCCGGTTCTTGTTTCTCCACTTTGGCTCTTGATAGTGCTGCAACAAAAGCTTTCTTCTGTAACTTTTCGATGTTCTCTCTGGCAGTGGCAGCCAGTTCCTTAGCTGATTTTATTGGCCACTCACTCACAGGCAACACCAGGAACTTCGGTCCATTCTGCCACTCCGAATACTGATCAAGGTCTTGAGGGCTGGCACCTCTGGTGATTACATCAGCGATGTTTTGTGGGCCAGGAATCCACTGCCAGTCCTGAATGTTGGTGCTTGTTTGAATCTCTCCAATCCGATGGGCGAAGAATGTCTGAAATCCGTAGCTTTCTCGCTGTATTGCACCAAGGATTGTTTGACTATCCACAAGATGATACCACTTCTCCACTTGAATTCGACTGTGTAGCTCGAAATACTTCCTCAAACGTGAGGCGAACACTGCTCCGCACATCTCTGCTTTAACAGCGTCTCCTCTGTGGTCCAAGGGAGTTAACTTCGCCTTGGATTCCACAAGTCTGACAATTGGGCCGTGGTCTGAATCCCATCTCAGGTGCATCACTTCTGTACTCACTTCCGTCGGAAAAGTTGATCCCCAAGGGTTCAGTTGCGGAGCAAGAGGCCGTCAGTGCCCTGACGAACTTGACTTTTCCAAGTTGTACATACTCTTCAAAGAGCTTAATTGCATCCTCCCTGAGTCCATCTGAGAGTGCCATGCCCCATGTGTCTCTGACCGAACAGCTTCCCTCTTTTGCTTCTTGGAAAGCTCTGCGTACTGGAATCGCTCCCTTTTGCTTAACAGGAGCCACTATGCCGATGGGGTCATATAGCCCTGCTACCTGGCTGAGATGCTCTTGTTAGGGGATTTGGCGTCTGAGTTCTGATTTGCTCTTGTAGAAGGCCTTGACCAAGCCGCATCTTTTTCTTTCTCTTGGAGAAATTGATTCCCACCATTACGTGGAGCATGTCCTCTTCAACAATGTAGCCCAGACCAAGTGCCTTGTAATCATCATCATGCATTTGGTTTGGTAGGATCATGGTTTTTGTTCTGCTTTTCTTTAAAGTATCACTGTCCGCCTTCCTCCCACTTTGGCCAGACAGAACCCAAGGCTTGAGCTCAAACCCACCAGCTTTCAGGATTCGTTCCACATTTGCTGTGATGATTCTCAACTGGTCGAGGCTGTTGTGAGATGTGAGGATGTCGTCAACATAGCTGTCTTTCTGGAGTGCTTGCTGCTCATCCTTGAGGTGGGTAAAAGAAGGAAGATTAGCAGTCTCACGCATTGGCAACTGTGCAATGTACCCCGCAGGTTTATCTCCGATGTTCACTCTTGTGATAGCATACTCTCCCAGCTCCTCGTCCTCGGAATCTCGCCAGAGGAATCTGTGTAAGTGTACTTCACGGTCCTCCAGCCAGACTGAGTTATACATCTTCTTTATGTCTCCCAGAGCAGCATAGATTCCGCCTCTGAATCTGAGGAGGACGGCGCGAATTTGGTTGAGAACGTCTGGACCTTTCATCAGCAAATCATTTAAGCTGACACCATTGCACTTTTGGCTGTTGTTCCACACTAGTCTCACTGGGGTCGTGACAGAGTGGGGGTTTGGAGCAATAAGGTGACTCACATACCACACTGGTCCCTCCCAGTTTACAATCATGTCTTCGGACAATTTGATTGCAGCCTTTCGGTCCACCATGTCGTGCACCTGAGCTGTGTAGGCACTTTTCCATTCAGGTTCTCTGGATAGCTGCCTCTCCGTCCTGAGAAATGTGGCTTCCACTGTCCTTTTATTATTTGGTAGAGAAGCTGGATCTTCCAACCAAGGATAACTAGCATGCCAATGCGGGTCTTTACTGTGACGGTCTCCTGTTACGTAGGTGAGGCCTTCCCTTACCACTTCGAGCTCTCTCTCTTCAGCAAGAGTCATTTCTTTTCCGCCTGGCTGGCAGTTTCCACAGCGGCAACCACCGCACTTTGGCTCGCATGCTGCTCCAATGCTATCCCACTTCCACCAATCCAAGATGTCCCGATTGGTGGTTGATGTACGTGACTTCTGGATTTTGACGGCGACCTGTTCGTTTGGTGAAAGTTCCTCAGGGACTGCGTCAGTGAGCTCCTCATACTTTAAAGCAGCTGCTCTCATTGATTTTGCGAAGTGTATTTTGGACATGTGGGCTGACATGGTAAGCTTCTCAAACAGCTCAGGATGACAACCTCCAACAGTCTTTCCCAGTGGTCCATCCCACAGAATGAGATCTCCAACAGTTCTAATCCTCTGAGGCGCTAGCTGGCCTTTTCTATGACTTATGAGCAAATGTATCTCTTGTGGTCTCACAAGTTCCTCAAGTGGGACGTCTGGAAAGAACTTTTGCAGCTGCTGTGGTGTCACGTGTTTGTGAACATCTGGAATGCTGTCCAATCAATAACTAACTAACTGGTGCGACTTGAGTGTGCCCTTGGGAATCTTCACTCGGATCTTTAGAAGGTAGCGCCTTTTCTCTACGTGGACCTTCATCCCCCAACTCCATGGACGATTAGCGTGATGTCTTCACTACTAAGGTTCAGTCTACTCGCAGCCTTGAGAGTTATGTAGTTGGTATCTCAAGCCAAGTCAATTAATGTCCCAACCTTTTGTCCAGCATTTGCTACGACCTCCAGAAGCATCATAATCACTGGGTGCTCTTGCAGTCCACCTTCTTTTAGGAGGCTTGGCTGATGCTTTGCAGTGTTGAAGCCTCTTGATGTAGTGTTGGAGAACACATCTCGGCATTGTTTTGCCAACTCTGGTGGAAGTTTGCTGAAAAACTCCTCTTGGTCCACTGTGTATTTCTTCTTGCCTTTATCTTCCTCTGGACCAAATTTACTCCTTCTCTGATCCACACTGCTTTTCCTCATCTCATAATTGGGGCACTGATAAAAATGATGCCCAGGAGTCTGTTCATCCTTGCAGCTCTGATTTTTACACAGATATGCAGGTTGCAGTATGAACCATCATCATGAACTTCAAGACACTTTTTGCATGCTCACAACTTCTTTACTGCAGCTCTTTTCTCTGTCAGCTTTAGCCCTCGAAACTGCTTGCTTTTATGCTTTATGTCACCACAGACTACACAACTTGTGTGGTCATTTCCTGACTTGGTAGACTTGGTTCTGGCATGTCTTGGTTCAGTCCGAGTTTCCTTTCTACTCGGCTCCTCGTCCCTCAGTTGCTCGACCTGTTCGTATATGCTCTCCTGCTCTTTGAGAAATGACAAGAGACTGTCAAACCGTTTCTCTGGTGCCACAGCATTCTTCTTGTCAGCTACATAAACCAGCCATTCCTTTTTGAGGGTTTCCGGAAGCTTGGTTTCAATTGATTTTGTAATCAGTGGATTTTTAATAGCGCCTGTGTCTCCGAGATCGCTCAAGTCCTTAAGCGCCTTTTCCACAGCTTGAATTAATTCCACTATTTTACGTGGCTCATTTCCTCTGACAGGTGGGATTCCCTGAAGCTCCTCCACTATCTCAATAGCAATAGCTGTGTGATTTCCAAACCGGTTCTCTAGGACACGAAATATATCATCTGCAGTGTTATAACTTGTGAGGCGGAGGTCTCTTGTAATTTCGTCCTCCAGACTGTCCAGCAATTGAACCTTCTTTGATCCAGTGCAGTGCTTCCCAATCCTTCCTCCATCTATAAAAGTCACGCTTGTTTCCAGTAAACTTAGGAAGGGCCGTGGGTCTCAGTCTGATGGCTGGTGAAGGATATTTGAAAGCATTCACCGCTTGTGCTAATCCTTCAGCGTCCTTCTTTATTCTGCAGGTGGTTAAGCATGAATTCATATGCTTCTTGGTTGCTATTTGATGGTGCGGTGGCAGCAGCAAATTCACATGCACCATCTGCTGTCTGTAGTGAGGTGTATAATTCAACATTTCCAAAGTTTGCCCATAGAGTGTCCTGGATGAGCCCTTTGACCTCTTTCAGTTTCGACTCGCACTCCTTTGCAGTCATTGCCAGGTTGGCTTTTTGCTGTTCAGTTAACACAGCTTCCTCCTCTGCGTCCAGCTCCGCCTCCAGATCTGCAATGAGTCCAGCCTCCACATCATCATTGGTTTCCATGACTTTTTCGGCCTCTTGCATGAGATTTTTGAAATTGTTCCTGAGCTCCTCTTCAGACATTTCTTTATGGTTCCTAATGATGCTGTTAACAAGACGAGAGAATGCCCGTTTTGCTGTTGTCCTCTCCACGTTGAGCTGCTCAGCTGACTTTCCAGTAACTTCATCAGCCATGATTTATCTTGACTTAACTGTCTCTTTTCCAGGTTTCCAGATCTCCTGGTCACAGCGGGTTTTCACTGTCAAGTATTCTAATGTTTTGTGCAGATTCCCCGCTTGAAAGGGATTTGATTTATCTACCCCGAAATGATGAACTGGATTCACTCAGACCAAACACTTCTTTTCCACCTTTTATTTTGGCAGATTAGTCTTTAGCAGTTTTCAGCAGTTTTAGTCTTTACCAGGTGAAAAACCTTTAGACACAAAGGCAAAAAATATACACATTACTGTAACCAAATATAAATAACAGAAAATTACACGTTCTAACATTCCAACTCATAGCAGCCATTTTGTTTTTTAAAATAATTTTCACATTTCATTAAATGAAAAATACAGATAATGCACACTACTGTTACCAATTTCTTTAGCTTAATATCATATGACTTTACTGTTTTTTAACACATTTTATCATATTTTTTAAAATGCAATTATTTAAACTAACACCACACATATTTCAAACTTTCTCAATCAACACGTTAGCCAGATAAATTTCTCAGATATTAAAGGGTTAAACAGAGTCTCTGGGGCTGCAGTCTTCGGCTCAGTTCATTTAGAGTTCAGTCCTTACCGGCTGCCAATCGGGTCTGTAGAAAATCAGCCCTGCTTGCCTTTACTGGCTACCGCGACAGTCTTTTCGGACAGTTCTTTTGATTTACTGTTCAGGTTTTACCGCCCGCAAGTCTCTTCCGTCTTCTTTCCTGTCTTCTGGTGCTGTGTGCCCATTTGAAAGCCCGGGGCAGACCTCGGCAGGCTGGGGTTCCGCCCACTTTATTCACTGTCTCGTGATTTCAATGTGCCATTTCTCTGCACCTGTTCTTTCATTTCAGTTTGACTTGACACCTATAATGCCCTCTAAACCCATGTAAACCCCATGTAAACCCTGTAAACCCAATGTAAACCCCCCTAAACCCGTGGAAACCTCTCTAAACCCCTCTAAACCTCTCTAAATCTATACTCTAAACCCATCTAAAACTCTCTAAACCCTTCTAAAAACCCTGTAAATCCCTCTAACCACGTCTAAACCCATCTAAACATCTGTAAACCCCTCTAAACCCCTCTAATCCCCTGCAACCCCCTGTAAACCACTCTAAGCCCCAGTAAACGCTTCTAAACACCCTGTAAATAACTCTAAACCCCTCTAAACACCTGCAAACATCCCTAAAACCCTCTAAATCCATGTACAGCTCTCTAAACCTCTCTACACCTGTAAACCCCTTTAAACCCCTCTAAACCCGTCTAAACCTATCTAAAACCCTCTAAAACCCTCTAAACCCCCGTGAAACATTCTAAACCTCTGTAAATCACTCTAAAGCCCTCCAAACCCCTCTAAACCCGTGTAACCCCTGTAAACCTTATACCCCTCTAAAATCATTTAGCCCTCTAAACCCTGTAAATCACTGTAAACCCCCCTGAACCTCTCTACACCTGTAAACACCTGTAAACCCATTTAAACCCCTCTAAACCGCACTAAACCAATCTTAACCCTCTAAACACCTACAACCCCAGTAAACCCCTCTATACCCCCTCTAAACCCCTCTAAACCCCCTCTAAACCTCTCCAAACCCCTCTAAACCCATGTAAACCCCTGTAAACCCCTGTAAACCCCTCTAAACCCATACAAAGCCATCTAAACCCATGTAACCACATCTAAACCCCATGTAAACCCCATGTAAATCCACGTAAACCCTTGTGAACCCCATGTAACCCATCCTAAACCCCTGTAAACCTCTGTAACCCCCTGTAAACCTCTCTAAAACTCTCTAAAGCCATCTAAACCCCATATAAAGCCCTCTAAACCCATGTAAACTACTGTAACCCCTCTAAACCTGTCTAAAACCCTCTTAACCCCTGTAAACCCCTCTAAACCAATCTAAACCTCCCCTGTAAACCCCATGTAAACCCCCGAAATCCCTGTAAACCCTATGTAGCCCCACTAAACCCCTCTAAACCCATTTAAACCTCTCCAAAACTCTCTATAACCCTGTAAACCCCTCTAAACCTTTCTACACCTATAAACACCTGTGAACCACTTTAAACCCCTCTAAACCCCGCTATACACATCTAAAAGCCTCTAAACTCCTGTAAATCCGTCTAACCCCCTGTAGCCCTCTAAATCCGTCTAAACCTCTGTAAACCACATTAAACCCATGCAAACCTCTATAAACATCTTTACACCCCTGTAAAAAACTTTAAATCCCTCTAAACCCCTCTAAACCCATGTAAACCCCTTGTAAACGCATCTAAACCCCTCTAAACACATCTAAATCCATATTAACCCCCCTGTAAACCCTTCCAAACTCCTCCAAACCCATCTAAATCCTTCCCTCTAAACCGCTATAAAGCCATCTAAACCCATCTGTAAATTCCATGTAAACCCCTCTAAACTCCTGTTCATCACGGTAAACCATCTAAACCCCTCTAAACCCCTCCAAACCCCTCCAAACCCCTCGAAACCCATCGAAACCCTCGAAACCCCCCAAACCCTTCCAAAGCGCTCTAAACATCTGCTAACCCCTCCAATCCCCTCCAAACCTCTCTGAACCCCATCCAAACCCCTCTAAACGCCTGTAAACCTCATTAAATCTCTCCTCTAAACCCATCTAAAAACCTCTAAACCCATCTCTCCTCTAAACCCATCTAAAACACATAAACCCATCTAAAACCCCCTCTAACCCCCTCTACACCCATCTAAACATTTGTAAACCCCTCTAAACCCCTCTAATTCCCTGCAACCCCCTGTAAACCAGTCTAAGCCCCAGTAAACATCTCTAAACCCCGGTAAACAACTCTAAACCCTATATACCCCTGTAAACCCCTCAAAACCTCTATACACCTGTAAACCCCTGTAAACCCCTTTAACCCGCTCGAAACCTGGCTAAACCAATCTTAACCCTCTAAACCCCTCTAAACACCTCTAAACCCCTCTAAACGCCTGCAACGCCTGTAAACCCCTCTAAACCCCATCTAAACATCTCTAAACCCCTCCAAACCCTCTAAATCCCTGTACACCCCTGTACACTTCCGGTGGCGCTATGGAGCCTTGAGCCCAGGGTCAACTAGCTCCGTGCTGAAAATTTTGAAAACGGGAGAAAAATCGGGACCTACCTGAGGCGACTGCGATTTTAACGGCTGCCCTCTGTGAGTGACGTCATCAGGCGCGCGACGCTACCGATATGCCGATGCAGCATACACCCCCCCCAGGGGGTCAAAAACCCCCAGCAAAGTAAAAGAAACGACAGAAGAGGTAGGCCGAACTGAGACCTCGGCCTCAGGTACAGCGATGTTCCAGGAAGACCCATCGAAGAAATCAAAGCAAAAAACATCGGAAGTGGAAGAACTTAAAAAGTTTCTAACAATTGAAATTAAAAATATTCAATTGCAGCTGAAAGCCTTCGAAGAAAAGCTGAACTTTAAAGAGGAACTTAATTCTTTCAAGGTAGATTTCAAAGCAGAAATGCTTTCTACCGTCCATGACATACTGGAGGTCTGGAAGAGGTCGAGGGACGAACAGGTCAAGGATCAGATGGAAGAGATGGAAGGCAGGATCACTTCGGTGGAATCGAACTTTAAAGATGCGATGGATCCCATTCACGAGACACTGGTGCAACAAAATACAGCGATAGCTGAGTTTGGAAAATATGTGGAGACAAGTGCGGAAACTGTAAATAGACTACTATTTACAGTCTATTTACAGCCGCCATCTTGGAGGAACGGCTGCTAAACAGCAGCCGTCCGTCAAATTCACTGTTACTTTAGTTTTAGTGTTTTTTATTTCTTTTTTTTTTTTTTTTTTAAACTTTTAATGTGGGGGGGGGGGGGTAAGGGGGAAACTATTTCTAGGTCCCTACCTGGTCGGTGAGGCAGCTTTTTCTCCAGGCTGCCTCGTCGACCCGTCCTCGTGGCCTACCAGCGGGCATGGAGCGCCGTTTCCTGACGGGGACCGCCCAGCACCTTCAACTTCGGTGGCGGCACAGCGCTGGAGCGCTATCGGGGAGCGTAGCGGGCGATGCCTTGCCTGGGTCGCCGCGCTGGATCGACGCGCTGGAGCTCCGGTGAGCTGGACCGCCGACTTCAACACCTCCGGGCTGCTGGACTGCGGAGCGACCAGCTGCGGGCGGCGGCGCCGACTCCAACATCGGGAGCCTCGTGGCTCCAAATCAGCGCGGCCCTGTCGGCTTCAGGTGCCACGGACTCCGCTGGGAAACCGGCCGTTCCAGCCGCTCCGAGGACTCTCCCGAAGGCCAGGAACATCGGGCCTCCGTAGAGGCAACTGTGGAGGCCTCATTGGGCCTGACTCTGGGGAGAACTGGGTTGGGGACTGGACATTGTGCCTTCCCCCACAGTGGTGGTCATTGTGGGGGGATGATTTTGTGTGCTGTGTGCTGTGCCTGTGCCTGTGCCTGTGCCTGTCAGTCCGTGTACAAGATGGCGGTCGGAGGGGAGAGTGGACGCTGGGGCGAATTGGTTGCCGCTGCTCTCTCCTCAAATTGTGTTTCTTAATTTCTTTTGGTGCTTTTGAAATTGAATTCTGTCCTTAATTTGTGTACTGTGGTGTTTTTCTTATTTAATTTATTCCGATTATGTGTTTTTTTTGTTTTGTTGTGATTCTATGCATTGTAAGGTGTCCTTGGGTTTTAGAAAGGCGCCAGTAAATAAAATGATTATTATTATTATTATTATTATTACTTATCGAAAATCATCGCCTCTCCGAAATGGTGACCAAACTAAATGGGAAGTGTATCGACTTGGATGGGCGCCAAAGACGTCAGAACTTAAGCATTGTAGGTGTGAAAGAAGGAAGTAAGAGGGACACGAGCCCTCGGGATTTTGCGGCAGATTTGCTACAAAAAGTTTTAAATTTGGATCAAAAACCTTTACTTGGTCGAGCACATAGAGCGCAGGGGCGTCGTACACGAGACGATGCTCACCCAAGACAAATTATAGTAAAGGTGCAACTTGATCATGAATTTGACGAAATAATGAAGAAAATTGTCCGTAGCAGTGAGCTCTATTTAGAAGGAATGAGGATCAGTATCTATCGAGACTACCCGGCGGAGGTCTTCAAAAAAAGAGCGCTGTTCACTAAGACAAAAAGAATACTGAAGAAAATATCGGATTTGAGATACGGCTTGCTTTATCCCGCAACATTAAGAGTCACCTACATGAGGAAGGAACTTTTTTTTACAGACCATGAAAAAGCACTGGAATTCGCCAAAGGTATCGGGAATGTGGCCACAGGCTGAATAACACTGAACAATATGCATCTCCCCTCAGGAGTCAAGGAATAACGGGACCTCGCCAGGTCTTAAAGGATCTTTAAAGTACTTTTAAGAGCTTTAAGGACGCTTGGATATCGAAATGGACATTGGAGATAACTTGTGTTTTTTTGGGGGGGGGGGGGTTTCCTTTCATAATATCTCCATTTTTATATTCATCTTTCGCGTTTAGTATAAATTCTAAGAACAATAATATTACAGTTATGATTAATTGTTACTAATCACTATTAATATTTAGTATATTCATATTTAACCATACGTAATTACTAATACTTACTAAATATCAATATTACTATTAAAGTCACTAACATTTATATTATTCATAAATAAGTATTACTGTATGATTGATAACAATGATTTATAACTAATACATTTTGGTTAACGTAGAAATAGCTTATATATATATTCTATAGGTTTAATGGTTTTTTTTTCTTTTACTTTTCAATTAAAAATCAAAATATATTGTTAATCTTTGCTGTTGTTCACCTTTTTTGAGGTTTTCTTTTAATTTTATTTTGCTACTCCCAAAGAAGTCATTTGATTGTTAGAATATTTTTTTTAATGCACGGAGCAAGGATTTTTTCTTTAACAACGGCTACGGAAGTCCTTAGGATTCTAGCCACGCTAGTGTGGCTATCACTAACTACACTAATTGTAGATGTAGTTTTTTTTCTTTCACTCTATACCAATCAACTATATCACTTTTTCCACTTTGATTATTGTCATAATTTTATGTTTAAATGGAACTACAAGGTTAAATCAAGGAGATGTGTTCGGAAGAGCGATCTATGTCATTTAAAATTCATCTATCTGAGGTTCGGGGATAGGATCAGGTTTTATGTGTTGTACCTTCTTATCGGCTATAGACCACCCTAGAAATATAATGCAAGACGGTAATATGACAAGAGGGGGTGAAGGAATAACGTTTTGTAGTTGGAATGTTAAGGGAATCAATGAACCAATTAAGAGAGGTAAAGTTTTAGCACATTTAAATTCACTCAAGACAGATATAATATTCCTCCAAGAAACACATCTCAAAAATAAATCACAATATAGACTTAAAGCTAAGTGGATTGCTGAATCATACCATTCTTCTTTTTCACACAAGTCCAGAGGAGTTGCAATGTTGATTCGTAAAGGAATATCCTTTGCGCATTTATCAACAATAGCGGATATAGATGGTATATATATTATATTAGTTGGAGAGTTAAATGGAAAAAAGCGATTCTTCTTAATATATATGGACCTAATTTTGATAATCCTACGTTTTTTAATAAAACATTCAATACAATTCCAGAATTTACAAAATATAAATTAATAATTGGAGGAGACTTTAATTGTATATTCGACCCTTATTTAGATAGGTCATCAAGGCAAAAAAAAGTAATCAAGTGTATTTTTAAATTCATTTATTAATACTACTAATATTAAAGATATCTGGAGAATTGAAAACCCAACTGGACGGGAATATTCATTTTATTCACCTGTACATGAAATATATTCGAGAATAGATTACTTTTTAGTTGATTCAACGCTTATCCCATTTACCTTTAATTGAAAATACCATAATATTATAATCTCAGACCATGCACCTGTAACACTTATGATTAAATTAAATGGAATGGAATAAAACTGTAGTACAACCAGAAGGAACAGCAGAATTGTTACAAAAATGTAATTTAAAAGGTCTAGACTCAAAAGATAGAGAATTATTAGAAGCGGAGATTACGATAAAAGATATTGGGGCGTCTATTGGATCTTTAAAAAATGGTAAAGCAGTAGGACGAGATGGTTTAGGCTCTGAATTTTATTAAAAAAATTATGACTTGATCACTCCACGTTTACACAGGTTGTATGATCATATTTATACTCAACAGAAACTCCCAGATACCTTAAACGGACCTATAATAACACTTATTACAAAAACTGATAAGGATCCAGAAGATCCAGGATCATATAGAGCAATTGCACTTTTAAATACAGATTAAAAAATACTAACCAAAATTTTAGCCCACAGATTAAGTAAAGTGATGAATAAATTAATACACCCTGACCAAACAGGCTTTATTCAGAAACGGTATTCATATTTTAATTTAAGAAGATTATTTAATATAATATACTCAAAGAGCATTATTAATGAACTAGCAATAATCTCACTTGACGCTGAAAAAGATTTTGATCAGGTGGAATGGCCGTATTTATTTTCGGTGATGGAAAAATTACAGCTGGGCGATAAATTCTGCGCATGGATAAAACTGTTATATACCAACCCAACGGCTAGAATTCAACTTATCTAGAGGTTGCAGACAAGGATGCCCGTTATCTCCATTACTATTTGCACTTGCTATCGAGCCACTCGCAGAAAGAGTTAGGAGTCATCCGGAAATATATGGATATAACACAAAGGATACAGTGAATAAAATTTCCCTATATGCAGATGATGTATTAATTTACATTACAAAACCAGAAATTAGTATTTCAAATTTACTAGAGCTAATAACCCAATTTGGGTCACTTTCTGGATATAGAATAAATTGGAATAAAAGTGAAATTATGCCAATAAGGGAACATAATAAACAGATAATACGACAATTCCCGTTTAAAATAGTAAATGAAAAATTTAAATACCTAGGAATTTATGTCACTAAGATATATACATAATTATTTAAAGCAAATTTCCCCCCATTACTGAATAAACTACAAAAGAATATTCAGTACTGGAAAACTCTTCCTATCTCAATGCTTGGTAAAATTAAAGCCATAAAAATGATTTTCTTACCGCAAATATTATACCTATTTCAAACAATTCCAATATACTTGCCAACATTTTTTTTTTTAAAGTTGGACTCCACTGTCAATGATTTTATCTGGGATTATAAGAATCACAGGATAAGCAAAAAGCATCTGTGTAAATCGAAAATAAACGGAGGTTTGGTTTTACCAAACTTTTTGTTTTATTTTTGGGCAGTTAACATTAAAAATATGAATTTTTGGCTGGAAGAAATATATCAACAACCAGATTGGTTAAAAATGGAAAAGGAAGATTGTTCACCATTTGAAATCGGCTCGATAATATTTGCTACTTCTAAATTAAACAAAAAAATTTATAGGGAAAATCCTATAATATATAGTGCTGTGCGAATTTGGAAACAATTAAAAAATACATTAAAATTAGATAACATATCACTTTTTTTTCCAATCGCGAATAATCCTATATTTAAGCCCTCATGGGTGGATAAAGGTTTCACACAATGGAAAAACTATGGAATTAAAATTAAAAAGATGGGACAACTTTACAAGGAAGGCACTTTTCTTTCATTTCAGGAATTGCAACAGACTTATGGACTTCAAGTAAATGATTTCTTTAGATATCTTCAACTTAGAGATTATGTAAAAGCAAATACCCAAAACTTTAGAATTAGAAATTCAGAAATTCTTGATGACTGTTGGAATAAACATCCTAATACAGAAAAAATAATATCTTATATATATAATATTTTATTAGATAGCGATATTCCATCGACGGATTTACACAGACAAACATGGGAAAAATAACTAAATCAAATAACAACGAAAGATACTTGGGAAGAAAGTTTACAACACATACATCAATGTTCATTAAATACCAGACACTCTCTAATACAATTTAAAGTAATACATAGGTTACATTATTCCAAAACAAAATTAAATACAACCTTCCCACATATCTCACATATATGTGATAAATGCCAACATTTAGAGGCTAATTTATCTCATATGTTTGCAAATTGCATAAAAATTAAAACATTCTGGGCAAATATTTTTAGAATAATATCTAATGTGACGAGCACTCAATTGGACCCGGATCCAAAATTAATAATACTAGGAACATTAGAATTAAATCAAACATTTACAACAACTCAAAGAAACTTTATTGATTATAGTATAGTAAGTGGGAAAAAATTAATTCTGAAATTTTGGAAAGGCCCTATAACCCCCACAATCAAAATGTGGATTATAGAAATGACGGAGACCGTACACTTGGAAAGAATTAGACTTGTCCTGTTGGACAAACAAGAACTATTCGTTGGAACATGGTCTCCCTTTATTGATTATTTAAAGGTTCAGAACGGTTCAGCACGCGAACCTGACTAACACTCAAGCCAAGGAATAGATGACATGTTCGGAAATGTAGGAATATACCTCGTATGAAGTTTGTTATCTTAGTAAGTTATTCCATTTATTATCTTTCTTTTTTGTTCTCTTTGTTTCTTTTCTTTCTCTTCTTATTTCTCTCTTCTCTCTTTACTTCATCTATCTTTTTAGTTCTATTTAGTTTTTTTTTAATAAAAAAATAAAAAAGTATTGGAGACAATGTAATAAGATTTGACAACATTACTCATTTAAAAATGTAAGACTGGAAATGATTTTCATATGAAATGTATGTATCTCCAATAAAAAATATTCTAATAAAAAAATAAAAAAATAAAAATAAACCCCTGTACACCCGTGCAAACCCCTGTAAACCACTCTAAACTCACATAACGCCCTCTAAACCCATGTAAACACATCTAAACACCATGTAAACCCCATGTAAACCCCCGTAAACCTCTGTGAACCCCATGTAAACTCCCCCCTAAACCCCTGTAAACCCCTCTAAACCACTATAAACCTCTCTATAACTCTCTAAACCCATCTAAACCACTCTAAACGTCTCTAAACACGTGAACACCTGTAAATACCCGTAAACCCCTCTAAACACCTCTAAACCAATCTAAAACACACTAAACCTAAAACCCCTGTAAATACGTCTAACCCCCTCTAAAGCCTTCTAAATACCTGTAAACACCTATAACCCCCTCTAATCCCCCTGCAACCCCCTGTAAACCAGTCTGTCCCAGTAAAGGCCTCTAAACCCCTGTAAACAACTCTAAACCCCTCTAAACCCATGTAAACCCCTCTAAACCCCTACAACACATGTAAACCACACTAAACCCCTCTAAACACCTCCAATCCCCTCTAAACACCATGTAAACCCCTGTAAACCCCTCTAATCCCATATAAAGCACGCTAAACCCATGTAAACACATCTAAACCCCATGTAAACCCCATGTAAACCCCCGTAAACCACTGTGAACCCCATGTATGTGTAAAGAAGCTATAACGACACATCGTAACTTTACTATCTTTATTCATATTGGAGCATTACATATTGCACTAGCTATACGTGGTCTGTCACAGGAACTAGAGAGCGATCTGTGGGTGGGGAGGTTGTAGTTATACTTGTGATATGGGGAGTGGTTAGTAGTGATGAGGTCACTATATTAAAGGCACATGCATATATCATCTACATCCTTCCCCTTGGAAACGACAGGCAAATACCATAGTGACAGGGCGACCACGGCTCATGCGCTAGGACGGTTAAACAAAATCGCCATAGCAGACAGGCGGTTTGACAAGACGTCCCGACCGGGTTCGCATCTCGCCATCCTCCCTTCCGGCAGGAAGAAGAGGCACCGATGGGGGCAGACGAACCTGAAAGGGGGAAACGGGAGGAGACGGAGGAGACCGCGGCACCAGAACCGGAGGTGATGCGGGATCAGGAGCGGGCAGAGGGCGGGCAGGCGTGCGAGGACTAGCCGGAGTAGGGTGGGACGGAAGGAGTTGAGGTGGTGTAGACCGTTGCATGTTAGGAAGGACGGGCAAAGCATCGCCCGTACGCGGAAACGGCAGTGGGGGAGCAAAGGGATCCGCGGCGGGCGGACGCGGCTCGTTGACGAGCCGAAGGTGCTGGCGGGACCGTCGGTAAACGTCGCATGGTCGACGTGATAAGACCTGGGCGACCCCGCAGAGCCGATGACGGTAGCGAGCTTGGAGTGACCGGAAGGGGTCTGCATGCGGACAATTTGACCGGGGAAGAGGCGCGGCAGCGGGTGGCAGGACCTGTCACGGGAACGCTTCTGGACATCATGCCCGAAGGCAATGCGTTTCTGAACCGCAGCAGGCGTGAGGACAGACGGTATGAGGGAGCGCTGGGCCTCAGGGAGCGGGAGTCTGGTAGCGCGAGACATGAGCCGCTGAGCAGGGGAACCCATGGCAGAGTCGCGGGAGATGTTGCGGAGGTTGAGGAGGGCCAGATAGAAATCGGAGTTAACACCACGACATTGTTCCAGCAGGTTATTTGCACTGCGGAAAGGCGCGCTCGGCCAGACCGTTGCTTTGCGGGTACTCCGGGCTGCTGGTGAAATGGTGGAAGTTCCATCTGGAAGCGAAAGCTTTAAACTCGGAGCTAGTAAACTGGCTGCCATTGTCCGACTGCAGGCTTGCCGGGGGGCCAAAAGTGCCAAAATGATGGCCTAACCTGTCGATGACGACCGAAGAGGTTAGGGAGTGCAGCCGGTCGACCTCGAACCAGCTGGAGTGGGAGTCAACGAGAACCAGGAAGTGTTTGCCCCGCCACTCGAAAATGTCGACGGCAACCGCCATCCAGGGCAGTGCGGGGACAGGCTGCTGCAGAAGCGACTGACGCTGCTGGTGGGGGGCGAGACTGTTGCAGGTGGAACACGAGGAGACCCTCTCCCGGATGTATTGGGCCATATCCGGCCAATAGAACTGGCTCTGGGCGTGAGACACGGTGGCTTCGGCCCCAGGATGTCCGCGGTGAGCGACCTGAAAATAGTGGTCGTGCAGCGCAGCAGGCACGACCACCTTGTGACCCTTCACCACCACGCCGTCGTGTAGTACGAGCTCGTCACGGACCAGGAAGTAGGGCACGGCGCCAGCCGGCAACGCGGAACGACGGTCGGGCCAGCCCCGCTGGATGACGGCAGAAAGCTGTTGCAGGGCAGGGTCATTGGCAGTGTGTTCAACCAGGGACTTCATCTGCTGTGAAGGGACGATGTTCACTTGGAGCACCATTAGATCAGACATCTCATAGGGGTGGCGAACGGTGGACGTTAGCGGGGCGCGAGACAACGTGTCGGCCACGAACATGTCCTTGCCCTTACGATAAACCACATTGAAAGTGAAGCGTTGGAGCTGCAGCATCATGCGCTTCAGGCGGGATGAGGCAACATGGATCGACTTGTTGAGAATGGTGACAAGCGGCTGGTGGTCAGTTTCAATGGTGAAAGTGTTGCCCAGGACGTAGTCTTTGAATTTGGAGCAGGCAAACACCACGGCCAGTAGCTCCTTCTCGATCTGCGCGTAGTGCTGTTCGGTGGCGGTCATGGTGCGGGATGCGAAGGAGACAGGCAGCTGTAGGCCGTCATGGACCTGGAGACAGGCGGCACCGAGTCCGAACTGTGAGGCGTCGCAGGCGAGGACAATGGGACGCTGCAGGTCAAAAAACTTGAGTGTGGGGTGCTGATTAGCTTGGATTTAAGGATGTCGAAGGCTTTCTGGTGGTGGGGGAACCAAACCCAGGACGTGTCCTTTTTTTTATCAAATCCCTCAGGGGAGCGCTGAGCTCGCTGAGGTCGGGGATGAACTTCACCAGGTAGTTCACCATGCCCAGGAAGCGTTGTAGGCCTGCCACATTAGTAGGAGAAGGCATCCCGGAAATGGCGGCCGTTTTTTTGCGGGTCCGGTTTCAGCCCCTCGGCGGTGAATACATGTCCAACATAGGTGACCTCCGGGACGCGAAATCGGCACCTCTTGGGGTTCAGTTTCAAGTTGATTTCCCGGGCCCGGTCTAGGACCTGGCGGAGGTTGGTCGTGTTCGGCGACATCCTTACCGTAAACGAGGATGTCGTCAACGATGATGGCGCACGGTCGATCGGAAAACAGCTGTTCCATTGTCCGTTGGAATATCTCGCTGGCAGAGTTGATTCCGAATGGCGTTCGGAGTAACCGAAATCTGCCGAAGGGGGTGGCGAAAGTTGTCAAGATGGAGGACTGCGGTCAAGTGGTATTTGCCAGAAGGAGCTTTTGGCATCGAGGACAGAAAAAACCGTTGCCGGAGCAACCTGTGCAGCGACTTCCTCTACCGTTCTCATAGGGTAGTGTGGGCGTCTAATGGCCAGGTTGAGGTCTTTGGGGTTGATGCAAATGCGTATCTCGCTTTTGTCCTTTTTCGCGGCAACAACCATGGTGGAGACCCACCTGGTGGGCTCGATGACCGCCTTTAGGATGCCCATTTTTACCATACTGTGTAGCGTCGACTCCACTCTGGCCTTCATGGCGAAGGAGACACGGTGAGGTGCATTGACCACTGGTTCGACCTTGCGGTCTACTTCAATCTTGTAGTTGCAGGGCAGTTTGCCCAGCTCATCATCAAAGCGGTCGGGGTATTCGGCCAACGGGTCCATGAGGAGCGTGCACCTGGTGAATGTCACGGTGGAAGGATACCAGGCCCATTTCCTGGCATGCCTGGATACCCAGCAGGGTAATACATTTTTGATCGAGGAGATAGAAGGTGAGGGGCCGAGAGGACTCCAGTATCTTGCAGCTTAGCGTAGCCTTGCCCACAGGAGTAAGAACCCCTCCCCCGTAGGCATGCAAAGTTGAGCTGTCATAAAGAACTAGCTCATTAGTTCTTATCTTTTTGAAGAGTGTTGTTGACATAACGTTCGCAACCGCCCCGGTACCAATCTTAGCAGTGAAGGTCGAGTTACTCGCACTGAAGGGTCTGTTATCATAGCAGGTGCGCCCAACACAGTAAACAGGCTGTTCTCCCCCTGAGAGGAGTCGGATTCAGATACAGACTGTCTGCCGAAATAGCACGGGGAGCTGAGCTCACTATCAGCTTGTACCAGGTTGTTTAAATTGCAGCTCGGAGCAGCGAAAGGCTTCCCACGGGAACGACAGGCCGCAGCGAAATGGTTCAATTTCTTGCAGAATTACACGTTTTACCCAAGGCAGGGCATACATTGTATTGATGAGTGGTGAAGTTACAATTAGGGTACCTTTGCCGGGCACGTCCCCCGGGAGCAGTTCCGAACCCCGGGGCACGTCCCCCTTGAGCAGCGAGCGACCCCGGGGGTCGCGACCGGGGCGTGTTCATCAGACGTCTGGAAGTGCTGGCAAGGTTAATCTCATGGTCAGCCGGTGACACCGCCGAGGTGACAGCCTCAGCCAAGCGGGTGTCGTGCATTGCATCGTTGAAAGTCATATCGGGCCTCCGCAAACGTTCGGCCCTGAGCTTATCGTCGCGGAGACCGTAAACCAGAAGGTCCCTAATAATCTCCTCGGGGGTCAGCGTGTTGAGGAGGCAGCGCCTGGTCAGGTGCCGCAGCGCAGCGACATAGTTCTCTGCAGATTCCCCAGGGAGCTGACGCCGCGCGAACAATTTAAAACGTTCTAAGATGCAGTTTGTTGGAATGTCACAAATAGCGTTAAACTTACCCACCCGGGTCCCGAGCAGATTCTCCCTCAGCGTAGACGAAGAAGTCTGAGCGAGCCAGGGCCTCGGGACCAGCCAAGTTGAGAAGCAGAGAGGCTGTGAGCTCTGGGGTGGCGGCAGGATGAGCGATCGTGACATAGTGGTCAAAGTCACGTTTGAAGACATCCCATCGATGGGCAATGTCTGAATCGAATGTCTGAATCGAAAACGAGCACATCAGACTTAAGGGCAGAAGTGGCCATAACGAGGAAATGAGAAGGTAGGGGGAACAAAAAACTGGGACAAAATTAAATGATAAACCGATCGACAGGAGGCGCAAGGTAAGAGATATGACACCATGTAAAGAGGCTATAACGACACATCGTTACTTTACCCCTAAACCCCTGTAAACCCATCTAAAACCCTCTAAACTTATCTAAAACTCTCTAAACCCATACAAACCCCTCTAAACCCCTCTAAACCTCTCTAAACGACTTTGAGTCCTGAAAAGCGCTATATAAATAAAATCTATTATTATTATTATTATTATTATTAAACACCTGTGAACACGTGTAAATACCCGTAAACCTCTCTAAACACCTTTAAACCAATCTAAACCACACAAAAAAACTGTAAACCCTTCTAAACCCCTATTAAACCCCTCTAAACCCCTGAAACCCCATCTAAACCCCTGTAAACCCCATGTAAACCTCCCCTAAACCCCTGAAACCACCCTTTAAACCCCTAAACCACTGTAAACCCCTCTAAACCCCTGTAAACCTCTCCAGAACCCTCTAAACACCTCTAAACCCATTTAAACCCCTCTAAACACATGTAAACAAATGTAAACCCTCTAAACACCTCTAAACCCATCTATTACCCTCTAAACCCCTTTAAAACCCCGTTTAGTCCCTCTAAAGCCATGTAAATCCTTCTAACCCCCTATAAACCCCTCTAAACACCTGTAAACCCCTCTAAACACCTGTTAACCCCCTCTAAACAACTCTAATCCCCTGCAAACACCGGTAAACACCAAAACGCCCCAGAAAACGCATGTAAACCACTGTAAAGCCCTCTAGACCGCTGTAAACCCCCTAAGAAGCCCTCAAAAACCATCGAAGCCTCGGAAAACCCCTGCAAACCCCATGTAAACCTGTCTAAACCCATGTAAGCCCCTCTAAACCCATCTAAACCCCTATAAAGCCCTCTAAACCCATCTAGACCCCCCTGTAAACCCCTATAAAGCCCTCTAAACGCCTGTTAACCCCTCTAAGCACCTCTAATCTCCTGCAAACCCCAGTAAACACCCTCTATGCCACAGAACACGCTTGTAACCCATGTAATCCCGTCTAGACGCCGTGTAATCCCATATAAAGGCCTCCAAAGATATCTAAACCCCCTGTAAACCCCATATAAATACCTCTTAACAACTGTAAACCTATCTAAACCCTTCTAACCCCATTAGAAGGACCTCTAAGCCCCTCTAAACCCACGTAAACACCTGTAAACCCCATGTGAACCCCATGTAAACCCCTCTCAACCCCCTGTAAATCGTCTCTAAACCCTCTAAATCCCTGTAAACCTATCTAAACCTCTCTACACCTGTAAACACATGTAAACCCCTTTAAACCCCTCTGATCCCCGCTAAACCAATCTAAAACCCTCTAAACCCTCTAATCCCCTGTACAACCTTGTAAACCCCCGTAAATCCCTGCAATCCCCTGTAAACCCCTGTAAACCCCCTGTAAATCCCTGTTATCCCCTCTAAACCGCTCTAAACCGCTCTAACCCCCCTAAACCCCTGTAAACGACTGTAAACCCCTCTAAACGCCTATAAAGCCATCTAAACCCATCTAAACCTGTGTAAACCCCATGTAAACCTCCCGAAACCACTGTAAACACCTCTAAACCACTGTAAACCTCTCTAATAACCTCTTAACCCCTGTAAGCCCCTCTAAACTACTCAAAACCTCTTTAAACACATGTATACACCCATACATACATGTAACCCCCCTCTAAACCCCTCTAAACCCATCTAATACCCTCTAAACCCAAATCAATGTAAATCCCTCTAAACCCATGTAAATCCCTCTAAACCCCTCCAAACCCCTCTATCCCCCTCTCAATCCCTCTAAACTCCCTCCAAACCCCTCCAAACCGCTCTGAACCTCTCCAGAGCTCTCCCACCCCCTCCAAACCACTCTAAACCCGTGCAAACCCTCTAAACCCATAAAAAGACCCATAAACCCATATAAATCCCCGTAAACCCCATGTAAACCCGCCTAAGCCCACGTGAACCACTCTAATGCCTCGAAACACCGTATAACACCCGCGAAATCACTCTAAACCCCCATGTAAACACCTCTAATCCCCTGTAAACACCATGCAACCCCCTAAATCCCTGTAAACCCCACGTAACCCCCCCTAAACCCATGTAAACCTCTCTAAACCTCTCAATACCCATGTAAATCCCTCTAAACCTCTTCCAAAACCCTTCCAAAGCGCTCTTAACTTCTCCAGAACACTCCAGTCCCCTCCAAACCTCCCTGTACCCCATCCAAACCTCTCTAAACGCCTCAACACCTATAAAGCCCTTTCAGCCCATCTAAAACCCCATGTAAACCGCATGTAAACCCGTCTAAACCCATTACCCCTCGAAACCTCACTAAACCCCCTTCTACAACCCTCTAAATCACTCTAACCCTGGAAATCCCTCTAAACACACCGGAAGTGGCGGCGCGGCACTGGCTGCAGCGGCTCATCGGCAGTCCTGTTTGTTTGTGTTTTTTGTGTTGTTTATTTCGTTTTGGTTAGTCTAGTTTTTGGTTTTTAGTTTGTGTTTTTTGGGGGGTGGGGGTTTGTAACGGGGTTTGCAGTCTCTCCCTGCGGGGGAATGCGACTTTTTGTCGTATTCCCCTTCTCTGCCTCCGTCTGCGCTGACGCCTAATGGAGGTGGCGACCTCGAGGCTCCGGAGGCAGAGCCCTTCAGGACACGCCCTAAGCTCTCCCCCGAGATGGTGGTCCGGCTCAGGGCTGGAACAGTGCTCCCGTGAGCGCCCAAGTCGGGGCGGCCCGGCCCGAGGGAGAAGCGACGCCCATGTCGGGGCAGCCCGGCCAGAGGGAGAAGTGACGCCCAAGTCGGGGCAGCCCGGCCCGGGGAAGAAGCCACGCCCATGTCGGGGCAGCCCGGCCCGAGGGAGGTTCGGCGCCCAAGTCGGGGCGGCCCGGCCCGGCCCGAAGAAGAAGCGACGCCCATGTCGGGGCAGCCCGGCCAGAGGGAGAAGCGACGCCCATGTCGGGGCGGCCCGGCCCGGGGAAGAAGCGACGCCCATGTCGGGGCAGCCTGGCCCGGGGGAGAAGCGACGCTCATGTCGGAGCGGCCCGGCCCGGGGGAGTTTCGGCGCCCATGTCGGGGCGGCGCAGCCCGAGGCTGAAGACGGCACGGTACTCACGTGAGGGTAGCTGGGACGGTGTTCTGGCGGTGGTGGCCTGAATCCGGGGTTCGGCCGCGGGCCAGCGGCTGCGTCTGCAGGACTGGTGGCCGGCAGCTTCGACCACCCCGGGCCGCGGTGTTTCAGCCGCGGGAAACATGCCCGGGGGTTTCGCCTCAGCGCAGAGGGGGAA
>JAXLNO010001822.1:222213-269990 GCA_038087875.1 Malacoraja senta | reverse complement strand
GTTTACAGTGGTTTAGGGGGTTTTAAAGGGTGGTTACAGGGGTTTAGGGGAGGTTTACATGGGGTTTACAGGGGTTTAGATGGGGTTTCAGGGGTTTAGAGGGGTTTAATAGGGGTTTAGAAGGGTTTACAATTTTTTTGTGTGGTTTAGATTGGTTTAAAGGTGTTTAGAGAGGTTTACGGGTATTTACACGTGTTCACAGGTGTTTAATAATAATAATAATAATAATAATAGATTTTATTTATATAGCGCTTTTCAGGACTCAAAGTCGTTTAGAGAGGTTTAGAGGGGTTTAGAGGGGTTTGTATGGGTTTAGAGTTTTAGATAAGTTTAGAGGGTTTTAGATGGGTTTACAGGGGTTTAGGGGTAAAGTAACGATGTGTCGTTATAGCTTCTTTACATGGTGTCATATCTCTTACCTTGCGCCTCCTGTCTATCGGTTTATCATTTAATTTTGTCCCAGTTTTTTGTTCCCCCTACCTTCTCATTTCCTCGTTATGGCCACTTCTGCCCTTAAGCCTGATGTGCTCGTTTTCGATTCAGACATTGCCCATCGATGGGATGTCTTCAAACGTGACTTTGACCACTATGTCACGATCGCTCATCCTGCCGCCACCCCAGAGCTCACAGCCTCTCTGCTTCTCAACTTGGCTGGTCCCGAGGCCCTGGCTCGCTCAGACTTCTTCGTCTACGCTGAGGGAGAATCTGCTCGGGACCCGGTATGTCTGGTGGGTAAGTTTAACGCTATTTGTGACATTCCAACAAACTGCATCTTAGAACGTTTTAAATTGTTCGCGCGGCGTCAGCTCCCTGGGGAATCTGCAGAGAACTATGTCGCTGCGCTGCGGCACCTGACCAGGCGCTGCCTCCTCAACACGCTGACCCCCGAGGGAGATTATTAGGGACCTTCTGGTTTACGGTCTCCGCGACGAGAATCTCAGGGCCGAACGTTTGCGGAGGCCCGATATGACTTTCAACGATGCAATGCACGCCACCCGCTTGGCTGAGGCTGTCACCTCGGCGGTGTCACCGGCTGACCATGAGATTAACCTTGCCAGCACTTCCAGACGTCTGATGAACACGCCCCGGTCGCGACCCCCGGGGTCGCTCGCTGCTCAAGGGGGACGTGCCCCGGGGTTCGGAACTGCTCCCGGGGGACGTGCCCGGCAAAGGTACCCTAATTGTAACTTCACCACTCATCAATACAATGTATGCCCTGCCTTGGGTAAAACGTGTAATTCTGCAAGAAATTGAACCATTTCGCTGCGGCCTGTCGTTCCCGTGGGAAGCCTTTCGCTGCTCCGAGCTGCAATTTAAACAACCTGGTACAAGCTGATAGTGAGCTCAGCTCCCCGTGCTATTTCGGCAGACAGTCTGTATCTGAATCCGACTCCTCTCAGGGGGAGAACAGCCTGTTTACTGTGTTGGGCGCACCTGCTATGAAAACAGACCCTTCAGTGCGAGTAACTGTGAACAACTCGACCTTCACTGCTAAGATTGGTACCGGGGCGGTTGCGAACGTTATGTCAACAACACTCTTCAAAAAGATAAGAACTAATGAGCTAGTTCTTTATGACAGCTCAACATTGCATGCCTACGGGGGAGGGGTTCTTACTCCTGTGGGCAAGGCTACGCTAAGCTGCAAGATACTGTAGTCCTCTCGGCCCCTCACCTTCTATCTCCTCGATCAAAAATGTATTACCCTGCTGGGTATCCAGGTATGCCAGGAAATGGGCCTGGTATCCTTCCACCGTGACATTCACCAGGTGCAGGCTCCTCATGGACCCGTTGGCCGAATACCCCGACCGCTTTGATGATGAGCTGGGCAAACTGCCCTGCAACTACAAGATTGAAGTAGACCGCAAGGTCCAACCAGTGGTCAATGCACCTCACCGTGTCTCCTTCGCCATGAAGGCCAGAGTGGAGTCGACGCTACACAGTATGGTAAAAATGGGCATCCTAAAGGCGGTCATCGAGCCCACCAGGTGGGTCTCCACCATGGTTGTTGCCGCGAAAAAGGACAAAAGCGAGATACGCATTTGCATCAACCCCAAAGACCTCAACCTGGCCATTAGACGCCCACACTACCCTATGAGAACGGTAGAGGAAGTCGCTGCACAGGTTGCTCCGGCAACGGTTTTTTCTGTCCTCGATGCCAAAAGCTCCTTCTGGCAAATACCACTTGACGGCAGTCCTCCATCTTGACAACTTTCGCCACCCCCTTCGGCAGATTTCGGTTACTCCGAACGCCATTCGGAATCAACTCTGCCAGCGAGATATTCCAACGGACAATGGAACAGCTGTTTTCCGATCGACCGTGCGCCATCATCGTTGACGACATCCTCGTTTACGGTAAGGATGTCGCCGAACACGACCAATCTCCGCCAGGTCCTAGACCGGGCCCGGGAAATCAACTTGAAACTGAACCCCAAGAGGTGCCGATTTCGCGTCCCGGAGGTCACCTATGTTGGACATGTATTCACCGCCGAGGGGCTGAAACCGGACCCGCAAAAAACGGCCGCCATTTCCGGGATGCCTTCTCCTACTAATGTGGCAGGCCTACAACGCTTCCTGGGCATGGTGAACTACCTGGTGAAGTTCATCCCCGACCTCAGCGAGCTCAGCGCTCCCCTGAGGGATTTGATAAAAAAAAGGACACGTCCTGGGTTTGGTTCCCCCACCACCAGAAAGCCTTCGACATCCTTAAATCCAAGCTAATCAGCACCCCCACACTCAAGTTTTTTGACCTGCAGCGTCCCATTGTCCTCGCCTGCGACGCCTCACAGTTCGGACTCGGTGCCGCCTGTCTCCAGGTCCATGACGGCCTACAGCTGCCTGTCTCCTTCGCATCCCGCACCATGACCGCCACCGAACAGCACTACGCGCAGATCGAGAAGGAGCTACTGGCCGTGGTGTTTGCCTGCTCCAAATTCAAAGACTACGTCCTGGGCAACACTTTCACCATTGAAACTGACCACCAGCCGCTTGTCACCATTCTCAACAAGTCGATCCATGTTGCCTCATCCCGCCTGAAGCGCATGATGCTGCAGCTCCAACGCTTCACTTTCAATGTGGTTTATCGTAAGGGCAAGGACATGTTCGTGGCCGACACGTTGTCTCGCGCCCCGCTAACGTCCACCGTTCGCCACCCCTATGAGATGTCTGATCTAATGGTGCTCCAAGTGAACATCGTCCCTTCACAGCAGATGAAGTCCCTGGTTGAACACACTGCCAATGACCCTGCCCTGCAACAGCTTTCTGCCGTCATCCAGCGGGGCTGGCCCGACCGTCGTTCCGCGTTGCCGGCTGGCGCCGTGCCCTACTTCCTGGTCCGTGACGAGCTCGTACTACACGACGGCGTGGTGGTGAAGGGTCACAAGGTGGTCGTGCCTGCTGCGCTGCACGACCACTATTTTCAGGTCGCTCACCGCGGACATCCTGGGGCCGAAGCCACCGTGTCTCACGCCCAGAGCCAGTTCTATTGGCCGGATATGGCCCAATACATGCGGGAGAGGGTCTCCTCGTGTTCTACCTGCAACAGTCTCGCCCCCCACCAGCAGCGTCAGTCGCTTCTGCAGCAGCCTGTCCCCGCACTGCCCTGGATGGCGGTTGCCGTCGACATTTTCGAGTGGCGGGGCAAACACTTCCTGGTTCTCGTTGACTCCCACTCCAGCTGGTTCGAGGTCGACCGGCTGCACTCCCTAACCTCTTCGGTCGTCATCGACAGGTTAGGCCATCATTTTGGCACTTTTGGCCCCCCGGCAAGCCTGCAGTCGGACAATGGCAGCCAGTTTACTAGCTCCGAGTTTAAAGCTTTCGCTTCCAGATGGAACTTCCACCATTTCACCAGCAGCCCGGAGTACCCGCAAAGCAACGGTCTGGCCGAGCGCGCCTTGCCGCAGTGCAAATAACCTGCTGGAACAATGTCGTGGTGTTAACTCCGATTTCTATCTGGCCCTCCTCAACCTCCGCAACATCTCCCGCGACTCTGCCATGGGTTCCCCTGCTCAGCGGCTCATGTCTCGCGCTACCAGACTCCCGCTCCCTGAGGCCCAGCGCTCCCTCATACCGTCTGTCCTCACGCCTGCTGCGGTTCAGAAACGCATTGCCTTCGGGCATGATGTCCAGAAGCGTTCCCATGACAGGTCCTGCCACCCGCTGCCGCGCCTCTTCCCCGGTCAAATTGTCCGCATGCAGACCCCTTCCGGTCACTCCAAGCTCGCTACCGTCATCGGCTCTGCGGGGTCGCCCAGGTCTTATCACGTCGACCATGCGACGTTTACCGACGGTCCCGCCAGCACCTTCGGCTCGTCAACGAGCCGCGTCCGCCCGCCGCGGATCCCTTTGCTCCCCCACTGCCGTTTCCGCGTACGGGCGATGCTTTGCCCGTCCTTCCTAACATGCAACGGTCTACACCACCTCAACTCCTTCCGTCCCACCCTACTCCGGCTAGTCCTCGCTCGCCTGCCCGCCCTCTGCCCGCTCCTGATCCCGCATCACCTCCGGTTCTGGTGCCGCGGTCTCCTCCGTCTCCTCCCGTTTCCCCCTTTCAGGTTCGTCTGCCCCCATCGGTGCCTCTTCTTGCTGCCGGAAGGGAGGATGGCGAGATGCGAACCCGGTCGGGACGTCTTGTCAAACCGCCTGTCTGCTATGGCGATTTTGTTTAACCGTCCTAGCGCATGAGCCGTGGTCGCCCTGTCACTATGGTATTTGCCTGTCGTTTCCAAGGGGAAGGATGTAGATGATATATGCATGTGCCTTTAATATAGTGACCTCATCACTACTAACCACTCCCCATATCACAAGTATAACTACAACCTCCCCACCCACAGATCGCTCTCTAGTTCCTGTGACAGACCACGTATAGCTAGTGCAATATGTAATGCTCCAATATGAATAAAGATAGTAAAGTAACGATGTGTCGTTATAGCTTCTTTACACATACATGGGGTTCACAGTGGTTTACGGGGGTTTACATGGGGTTTACATGGGGTTTAGATGTGTTTACATGGTTTAGCGTGCTTTATATGGGATTAGAGGGGTTTACAGGGGTTTACATGGGGTTTAGAGGGGATTGGAGGTGTTTAGAGGGGTTTAGTGTGGTTTACATGTGTTGCAGGGGTTTAGAGGGGTTTACAGGGGTTTAGAGGGGTTTAGAGTTGTTTACAGGGGTTTAGAGGCCTTTACTGGGACAGACTGGTTTACAGGGGGTTGCAGGGGGGTTAGAGGGGGTTATAGGTGTTTACAGGTATTTAGAAGGCTTTAGAGGGTGTTAGACGTATTTACAGGGGTTTTAGGTTTAGTGTGTTTTAGATTGGTTTAGAGGTGTTTAGAGGGGTTTACGGGTATTTACAGGTGTTCACGTGTTTAGAGACGTTTAGAGTGGTTTAGATGGGTTTAGAGAGTTATAGAGAGGTTTACAGTGGTTTAGAGGGGTTTACAGGGGTTTAGGGGGAGTTTACATGGGGTTCACAGAGGTTTACGGGGGGTTTACATGGGGTTTACATGGTGTTTAGATGTGTTTACATGGGTTTAGAGGGCGTTATGTGAGTTTAGAGGGGTTTACAGGGGTTTGCACGGGTGTACAGGGGTTTATTTTTATTTTTTTATTTTTTATTAAAATATTTTTTATTGGAGATACATACATTTCATATTAAAATCATTTCCAGTCTTACATTTTTAAATGAGTAATGTTGTCAAATCTTATTACATTGTCTCCAATACTTTTTTATTTTTTTATTTAAAAAAAAAACTAAATAGAACTAAAAGATAGATGAAGTAAAGAGAGAAGAGAGAAAAAAGAAGAGAAAGAAAAGAAACAAAGAGAACGAAAAAGAAAGAGATAATAATGGAATAACTTACTAAGATAACAAACTTCATACGAGGTATATTCCTACATTTCCGAACATGTCATCTATTCCTTGGCTTGAGTGTTAGTCAGGTTCGCGTGCTGAACCGTTCTGAACCTTTAAATAATCAATAAAGGGAGACCATGTTCCAACGAATAGTTCTTGTTTGTCCAACAGGACAAGTCTAATTCTTTCCAAGTGTAGGGTCTCCGTCATTTCTATAATCCACATTTTGATTGTGGGGGTTATAGGGGCCTTTCCAAAATTTCAGAATTAATTTTTTCCCACTTACTATACTATAATCAATAAAGTTTCTTTGAGTTGTTGTAAATGTTTGATTTAATTCTAATGTTCCTAGTATTATTAATTTTGGATCCGGGTCCAATTGAGTGCTCGTCACATTAGATATTATTCTAAAAATATTTGCCCAGAATGTTTTAATTTTTATGCAATTTGCAAACATATGAGATAAATTAGCCTCTAAATGTTGGCATTTATCACATATATGTGAGATATGTGGGAAGGTTGTATTTAATTTTGTTTTGGAATAATGTAACCTATGTATTACTTTAAATTGTATTAGAGAGTGTCTGGTATTTAATGAACATTGATGTATGTGTTGTAAATTTTCTTCCCAAGTATCTTTCGTTATTATTTGATTTAGTTATTTTTCCCATGTTTGTCTGTGTAAATCCGTCGATGGAATATCGCTATCTAATAAAATATTATATATATAAGATATTATTTTTTCTGTATTAGGATGTTTATTCCAACAGTCATCAAGAATATCTGAATTTCTAATTCTAAAGTTTTGGGTATTTGCTTTTACATAATCTCTAAGTTGAAGATATCTAAAGAAATCATTTACTTGAAGTCCATAAGTCTGTTGCAATTCCTGAAATGAAAGAAAAGTGCCTTCCTTGTAAAGTTGTCCCATCTTTTTAATTCCATGTTTTTCCATTGTGTGAACCCTTTATCCACCCATGAGGGCTTAAATATAGGATTATTCGCGATTGGAAAAAAAAGTGATATGTTATCTAATTTTAATGTCTTTTTTAATCGTTTCCAAATTCGTACAGCACTATATATTATAGGATTTTCCCTATAATTTTTTTTGTTTAATTTAGAAGTAGCAAATATTATCGAGCCGATTTCAAATGGTGAACAATCTTCCTTTTCCATTTTTAACCAATCTGGTTGTTGATCTATTTCTTCCAGCCAAAAATTCATATTTTTAATGTTAACTGCCCAAAAATAAAACAAAAAGTTTGGTAAAACCAAACCTCCGTTTATTTTCGATTTACACAGATGCTTTTTGCTTATCCTGTGATTCTTATAATCCCAGATAAAATCATTGACAGTGGAGTCCAACTTAAAAAAAAAAAATGTTGGCAAGTATATTGGAATTGTTTGAAATAGGTATAATATTTGCGGTAAGAAAATCATTTTTATGGCTTTAATTTTACCAAGCATTGAGATAGGAAGAGTTTTCCAGTACTGAATATTCTTTTGTAGTTTATTCAGTAATGGGGGGAAATTTGCTTTAAATAATTATGTATATATCTTAGTGACATAAATTCCTAGGTATTTAAATTTTTCATTTACTATTTTAAACGGGAATTGTTGTATTATATGTTTATTATGTTCCCTTATTGGCATAATTTCACTTTTATTCCAATTTATTCTATATCCAGAAAGTGACCCAAATTGGGTTATTAGCTCTAGTAAATTTGAAATACTAATTTCTGGTTTTGTAATGTAAATTAATACATCATCTGCATATAGGGAAATTTTATTCACTGTATCCTTTGTGTTATATCCATATATTTCCGGATGAGTCCTAACTCTTTCTGCGAGTGGCTCGATAGCAAGTGCAAATAATAATGGAGATAACGGGCATCCTTGTCTGCAACCTCTAGATAAGTTGAATTTAGATGATAACCTTTGGTTTGTTAATATTCTAGCCGTTGGGTTGGTATATAACAGTTTTATCCATGCGCAGAATTTATCGCCCAGCTGTAATTTTTCCATCACCGAAAATAAATACGGCCATTCCACCTGATCAAAATCTTTTTCAGCGTCAAGTGAGATTATTGCTAGTTCATTAATAATGCTCTTTGAGTATATTATATTAAATAATCTTCTCAAATTAAAATATGAATACCGTTTCTGAATAAAGCCTGTTTGGTCAGGGTGTATTAATTTATTCATCACTTTACTTAATCTGTGGGCTAAAATCTGTATTTAAAAGTGCAATTGCTCTATATGATCCTGGATCTTCTGGATCCTTATCAGTTTTTGTAATAAGTGTTATTATAGGTCCGTTTAAGGTATCTGGGAGTTTCTGTTGAGTATAAATATGCTCATACAACCTGTGTAAACGTGGAGTGATCAAGTCATAATTTTTTTAATAAAATTCAGAGTCTAAACCATCTCGTCCTACTGCTTTACCATTTTTTAAAGATCCAATAGACGCTCCAATATCTTTATCGTAATCTCCGCTTCTAATAATTCTCTATCTTTTGAGTCTAGACCTTTTAAATTACATTTTTGTAACAATTCTGCTGTTCCTTCTGGTTGTACTACAGTTTTATTCCATTCCATTTAATTTAATCATAAATGTTACAGGTGCATGGTCTGAGATTATAATATTATGGTATTTTCAATTAAAGGTAAATGGGATAAGCGTTGAATCAACTAAAAAGTAATCTATTCTCGAATATATTTCATGTACAGGTGAATAAAATGAATATTCCCGTCCAGTTGGGTTTTCAATTCTCCAGATATCTTTAATATTAGTAGTATTAATAAATGAATTTAAAAATACACTTGATTACTTTTTTTTGCCTTGATGACCTATCTAAATAAGGGTCGATATACAATTAAAGTCTCCTCCAATTATTAATTTATATTTTGTAAATTCTGGAATTGTATTGAATGTTTTATTAAAAAACGTAGGATTATCAAAATTAGGTCCATATATATTAAGAAGAATCGCTTTTTTCCATTTAACTCTCCAACTAATATAATATATATACCATCTATATCCGCTATTGTTGATAAATGCGCAAAGGATATTCCTTTACGAATCAAGATTGCAACTCCTCTGGACTTGTGTGAAAAAGAAGAATGGTATGATTCAGCAATCCACTTAGCTTTAAGTCTATATTGTGATTTATTTTTGAGATGTGTTTCTTGGAGGAATATCATATCTGTCTTGAGTGAATTTAAATGTGCTAAAACTTTACCTCTCTTAATTGGTTCATTGATTCCTTAACATTCCAACTACAAAACGTTATTCCTTCACCCCCTCTTGTCATATTACCGTCTTGCATTATATTTCTAGGGTGGTCTATAGCCGATAAGAAGGTACAACACATAAAACCTGATCCTATCCCCGAACCTCAGATAGATGAATTTTAAATGACATAGATCGCTCTTCCGAACACATCTCCTTGATTTAACCTTGTAGTTCCATTTAAACATAAAATTATGACAATAATCAAAGTGGAAAAAGTGATATAGTTGATTGGTATAGAGTGAAAGAAAAAAAACTACATCTACAATTAGTGTAGTTAGTGATAGCCACACTAGCGTGGCTAGAATCCTAAGGACTTCCGTAGCCGTTGTTAAAGAAAAATCCTTGCTCCGTGCATTAAAAAAAATATTCTAACAATCAAATGACTTCTTTGGGAGTAGCAAAATAAAATTAAAAGAAAACCTCAAAAAAGGTGAACAACAGCAAAGATTAACAATATATTTTGATTTTTAATTGAAAAGTAAAAGAAAAAAAACCCATTAAAACTTATTATTAGATGGGCTAAATTAATTATTGCTTATATTCCTATAGAATATATATATAAGCTATTTCTACGTTAACCAAAATGTATTAGTTATAAATCATTGTTATCAATCATACAGTAATACTTATTTATGAATAATATAAATGTTAGTGATTTTAATAGTAATATTGATATTTAGTAAGTATTAGTAATTACGTATGGTTAAATATGAATATACTATATATTAATAGTGATTAGTAACAATTAATCATAACTGTAATATTATTGTTCTTAGAATTTATACTAAACGCGAAAGATGAATATAAAAATGGAGATATTATGAAAGGAAACCCCCCCCCCAAAAAAACACAAGTTATCTCCAATGTCCATTTCGATATCCAAGCGTCCTTAAAGCTCTTAAAAGTACTTTAAAGATCCTTTAAGACCTGGCGAGGTCCCGTTATTCCTTGACTCCTGAGGGGAGATGCATATTGTTCAGTGTTATTCAGCCTGTGGCCACATTCCCGATACCTTTGGCGAATTCCAGTGCTTTTTCATGGTCTGTAAAAAAAAGTTCCTTCCTCATGTAGGTGACTCTTAATGTTGCGGGATAAAGCAAGCCGTATCTCAAATCCGATATTTTCTTCAGTATTCTTTTTGTCTTAGTGAACAGCGCTCTTTTTTTGAAGACCTCCGCCGGGTAGTCTCGATAGATACTGATCCTCATTCCTTCTAAATAGAGCTCACTGCTACGGACAATTTTCTTCATTATTTCGTCAAATTCATGATCAAGTTGCACCTTTACTATTAATTTGTCTTGGGTGAGCATCGTCTCGTGTACGACGCCCCTGCGCTCTATGTGCTCGACCAATAAAGGTTTTTGATCCAAATTTAAAACTTTTTGTAGCAAATCTGCCGCAAAATCCCGAGGGCCCGTGTCCCTCTTACTTCCTTCTTTCACACCTACAATGCTTAAGTTCTGACGTCTTTGGCGCCCATCCAAGTCGATACACTTTCCATTTAGTTTGGTCACCATTTCGGAGAGGCGATGATTTTTCGATAAGTAATAATAATAATAATAATAATAATAATCATTTTATTTACTGGCGCCTTTCTAAAACCCAAGGACACCTTACAATGCATAGAATCACAACAAAACAAAAATAACACATAATCGGAATAAATTAAATAAGAAAAACACCACAATACACAAATTAAGGACAGAATTCAATTTCAAAAGCACCAAAAGAAAATAAGAAACACAATTTGAGGAGAGAGCAGCGGCGACCAATTCGCCCCAGCGTCCACTCTCCCCTCCGACCGCCATCTTGTACACGGACTGACAGGCACAGGCACAGGCACAGGCACAGCACACAGCACACAAAATCATCCCCCCACAATGACCACCACTGTGGGGGAAGGCACAATGTCCAGTCCCCAACCCAGTTTCTCCCCAGAGTCAGGCCCAATGAGGCCTCCACAGTTGCCTCTACGGAGGCCCGATGTTCCTGGCCTTCGGGAGAGTCCTCGGAGCGGCTGGAACGGCCGGTTTCCCAGCGGAGTCCGTGGCACCTGAAGCCGACAGGAGCCACGAGGCTCCTGATTTGGAGCCACGAGGCTCCCGATGTTGGAGTCGGCGCCGCCGCCCGCAGCTGGTCGCTCCGCAGTCCAGCAGCCCGGAGGTGTTGAAGTCGGCGGTCCCAGCTCACCGGAGCTCCAGCGCGTCGATCCAGCGCGGCGACCCAGGCAAGGCATCGCCCGCTACGCTCCCCGATAGCGCTCCAGCGCTGTGCCGCCACCGAAGTTGAAGGTGCTGGGCGGTCCCCGTCAGGAAACGGCGCTCCATGCCCGCTGGTAGGCCACCAGGACGGGTCGACGAGGCAGCCTGGAGAAAAAGCTGCCTCACCGACCAGGTAGGGACCTAGAAATAGTTTCCCCCTTACCCCCCCCCCCACATTAAAAGTTTAAAAAAAACCAAACAAACAAAGAAATAAAAAACACTAAAACTAAAGAAACAGTGAATTTGACGGACGGCTGCTGTTTAGCAGCCGTTCCTCCAAGATGGCGGCTGTAAATAGACTGTAAATAGTAGTCTATTTACAGTTTCCGCACTTGTCTCCACATATTTTCCAAACTCAGCTATCGCTGTATTTTGTTGCACCAGTGTCTCGTGAATGGGATCCATCGCATCTTTAAAGTTCGATTCCACCGAAGTGATTCTGCCTTCCATCTCTTCCATCTGATCCTTGACCTGTTCGTCCCTCGACCTCTTCCAGACCTCCAGTATGTCATGGACGGTAGAAAGCATTTCTGCTTTGAAATCTACCTTGAAAGAATTAAGTTCCTCTTTAAAGTTCAGCTTTTCTTCGAAGGCTTTCAGCTGCAATTGAATATTTTTAATTTCAATTGTTAGAAACTTTTTAAGTTCTTCCACTTCCGATGTTTTTTGCTTTGATTTCTTCGATGGGTCTTCCTGGAACATCGCTGTACCTGAGGCCGAGGTCTCAGTTCGGCCTACCTCTTCTGTCGGTTCTTTTACTTTGCTGGGGTTTTTTGACCCCCTGGGGGGGGGTGTATGCTGCATCGGCATATCGGTAGCGTCGCGCGCCTGATGACGTCACTCACAGAGGGCAGCCGTTAAAATCGCAGTCGCCTCAGATAGGTCCCGATTTTTCTCCCGTTTTCAAAATTTTCAGCACGGAGCTAGTTGACCCTGGGCTCAAGGCTCCATAGCGCCACCGGAAGTGTACAGGGGTGTACAGGGATTTAGAGGGTTTGGAGGGGTTTAGAGATGTTTAGATGGGGTTTAGAGGGGTTTACAGGCGTTGCAGGCGTTTAGAGGGGTTTAGAGGTGTTTAGAGGGGTTTAGAGGGTTAAGATTGGTTTAGCCAGGTTTCGAGCGGGTTAAAGGGGTTTACAGGGGTTTACAGGTGTATAGAGGTTTTGAGGGGTTTACAGGAGTATATAGGGTTTAGAGTTGTTTACCGGGGTTTAGAGATGTTTACTGGGGCTTAGACTGGTTTACAGGGGGTAGCAGGGGATTAGAGGGGTTTAGAGGGGTTTACAAATGTTTAGATCGGTGTAGAGGGGGTTAGAGGGGGTTTTAGATGGGTTTATGGGTTTTAGATGGGTTTAGAGGAGAGATGGGTTTAGAGATTTTTAGATGGGTTTAGAGGAGAGATTTAATGAGGTTTACAGGCGTTTAGAGGGGTTTGGATGGGGTTCAGAGAGGTTTGGAGGGGATTGGAGGGGTTAGCAGATGTTTAGAGCGCTTTGGAAGGGTTTGGGGGGTTTCGAGGGTTTGGAGGGGTTTCGAGGGGTTTGGAGGGGTTTGGAGGGGTTTAGAGGGGTTTAGATGGTTTACAGAGATGAACAGGAGTTTAGAGGGGTTTACATGGAATTTACAGATGGGTTTAGATGGCTTTATAGCGGTTTAGAGGGAAGGATTTAGATGGGTTTGGAGGAGTTTGGAAGGGTTTACAGGGGGGGTTAATATGGATTGAGATGTGTTTAGAGAGGTTTAGATGCGTTTACAAGGGGTTTACATGGGTTTAGAGGGGTTTAGAGGGATTTAAAGTTGTTTACAGGGGTGTAAAGATGTTTATAGAGGTTTACATGGGTTTAATGTGGTTTACAGAGGTTTAGACGGATTTAGAGGGCTACAGGGGGTTAGACGGATTTACAGGAGTTTAGAGGCTTTTAGATGGGTATAGCGGGGTTTAGAGGGGTTTAAAGTGGTTCACAGGTGTTTACAGGTGTAGAAAGGTTTAGAGGGGTTTACAGGGTTATAGAGAGTTTTGGAGAGGTTTAAATGGGTTTAGAGGGGTTTAGTGGGGCTACATAGGGTTTACAGGGATTTCGGGGGTTTACATGGTGTTTACAGGGGAGGTTTAGATTGGTTTAGAGGGGTTTACAGGGGTTAAGAGGGTTTTAGACAGGTTTAGAGGGGTTACAGTTGTTTACATGGGTTTAGAGGGCTTTATATGGGGTTTAGATGGGTTTAGAGAGTTTTAGAGAGGTTTACAGGGGGTTACAGAGGTTTACAGGGGGGTTAGGATGGGTTACATGGGGTTCACAAGGGTTTACGTGGATTTACATGGGGTTTACATGGGGTTTAGATGTGGTTACATGGGTTTAGATGGCTTTGTATGGGTTTAGAGGGGTTTACAGGGGTTTACAGGGGTTTACATTGGTTTAGAGGGGTTTGGAGAGGTTTAGAGGGGGGTTAGAGGGGTTTAGAGGGGGTATAGAGGGGTTTACTGGGGTTGTAGATGTTTAGAGGGTTAAGATTGGTTTAGTGCGGTTTAGAGGGGTTTAAATGGGTTTACAGGTGTTTACAGGTGTAGAGAGGTTTAGGGGGGTTTACAGTGATTTACAGGGTTTAGAGGGCTAAATGATTTTAGAGGGGTATAAGGTTTACAGGGGTTACACGGGTTTAGAGGGGTTTGGAGGGCTTTAGAGTGATTTACAGAGGTTTAGAATGTTTCACGGGGGTTTAGAGGGTTTTAGAGGGTTTTAGATAGGTTTAGACGGGTTTAGAGGGGTTTAAAGGGGTTTACAGGTGTAGAGAGGTTTAGAGAGATGTACATGGATTTAGAGGGTTTTAGGGATGTTTGCAGGTGTTTAGAGGGGTTTAGAATTATTTACAGGGTGTTTAGAAGCGTTTACTGGGGCTTAGAGTGGTTTACAGGGGGTTGCAGGGGATTAGAGGGGTTTAGAGGGGTTTACAGATGTTTAGATGGGTTTAGAGGTGGTTAGAGGGATTTACAGGGTTTTTAGAAGGGTTTAGAGAGTTTTAGATGGGTTTAGAGTATAGATTTAGAGAGGTTTAGAGGGGTTTAGAGAGGTTTCCACGGGTTTAGGGGGGTTTGCATTGGGTTTACAGGGTTTACATAGGGTTTACATGGGTTTAGAGGGCATTATAGGTGTCAAGTCAAACTGAAATGAAAGAACAGGTGCAGAGAAATGGCACATTGAAATCACGAGACAGTGAATAAAGTGGGCGGAACCCCAGCCTGCCGAGGTCTGCCCCGGGCTTTCAAATGGGCACACAGCACCAGAAGACAGGAAAGAAGACGGAAGAGACTTGCGGGCGGTAAAACCTGAACAGTAAATCAAAAGAACTGTCCGAAAAGACTGTCGCGGTAGCCAGTAAAGGCAAGCAGGGCTGATTTTCTACAGACCCGATTGGCAGCCGGTAAGGACTGAACTCTAAATGAACTGAGCCGAAGACTGCAGCCCCAGAGACTCTGTTTAACCCTTTAATATCTGAGAAATTTATCTGGCTAACGTGTTGATTGAGAAAGTTTGAAATATGTGTGGTGTTAGTTTAAATAATTGCATTTTAAAAAATATGATAAAATGTGTTAAAAAACAGTAAAGATTCATATGATATTAAGCTAAAGAAATTGGTAACAGTAGTGGGCATTATCTGTATTTTTCATTTAATGAAATGTGAAAATTATTTTAAAAAACAAAATGGCTGCTATGAGTTTGAATGTTAGAACGTGTAATTTTCTGTTATTTATATTTGGTTACAGTAATGTGTATATTTTTTGCCTTTGTGTCTAAAGGTTTTTCACCTGGTAAAGACTAAAACTGCTAAAAACTGCTAAAGACTAATCTGCCAAAATAAAAGGTGGAAAAGAAGTGTTTGGTCTGAGTGAATCCAGTTCATCATTTCGGGGTAGATAAATCAAATCCCTTTCAAGCGGGGAATCTGCACAAAACATTAGAATACTTGACAGTGAAAAACCGCTGTGACCAGGAGATCTGGAAACCTGGAAAAGAGACAGTTAAGTCAAGATAAATCATGGCTGATGAAGTTACTGGAAAGTCAGCTGAGCAGCTCAACGTGGAGAGGACAACAGCAAAACGGGCATTCTCTCGTCTTGTTAACAGCATCATTAGGAACCATAAAGAAATGTCTGAAGAGGAGCTCAGGAACAATTTCAACAATCTCATGCAAGAGGCCGAAAAAGTCATGGAAACCAATGACGATGTGGAGGCTGGACTCATTGCAGATCTGGAGGCGGAGCTGGACGCAGAGGAGGAAGCTGTGTTAACTGAACAGCAAAAAGCCAACCTGGCAATGACTGCAAAGGAGTGCGAGTCGAAACTGAAAGAGGTCAAAGGGCTCATCCAGGACACTCTATGGGCAAACTTTGGAAATGTTGAATTATACACCTCACTACAGACAGCAGATGGTGCATGTGAATTTGCTGCTGCCACCGCACCATCAAATAGCAACCAAGAAGCATATGAATTCATGCTTAACCACCTGCAGAATAAAGAAGGACGCTGAAGGATTAGCACAAGCGGTGAATGCTTTCAAATATCCTTCACCAGCCATCAGACTGAGACCCACGGCCCTTCCTAAGTTTACTGGAAACAAGCGTGACTTTTATAGATGGAGGAAGGATTGGGAAGCACTGCAAAAGCAAGGTGAACCCACTGGATCAAAGAAGGTTCAATTGCTGGACAGTCTGGAGGACGAAATTACAAGAGACCTCCGCCTCACAAGTTATAACACTGCAGATGATATATTTCGTGTCCTAGAGAACCGGTTTAGAAATCACACAGCTATTGCTATTGAGATAGTGGAGGAGCTTCAGGGAATCCCACCTGTCAGAGGAAATGAGCCACGTAAAATAGTGGAATTAATTCAAGCTGTGGAAAAGGCGCTTAAGGACTTGAGCGATCTCGGAGACACAGGCGCTATTAAAAATCCACTGATTACAAAATCAATTGAAACCAAGCTTCCGGAAACCATCAAAAAGGAATGGCTGGTTTATGTAGCTGACAAGAAGAATGCTGTGGCACCAGAGAAACGGTTTGACAGTCTGTTGTCATTTCTCAAAGAGCAGGAGAGCATATACGAACAGGTCGAGCAACTGAGGGACGAGGAGCCGAGTAGAAAGGAAACTCGGACTGAACCAAGACATGCCAGAACCAAGTCTACCAAGTCAGGAAATGACCACACAAGTTGTGTAGTCTGTGGTGACATAAAGCATAAAAGCAAGCAGTTTCGAGGGCTAAAGCTGACAGAGAAAAGAGCTGCAGTAAAGAAGTTGTGAGCATGCAAAAAGTGTCTTGAAGTTCATGATGATGGTTCATACTGCAACCTGCATATCTGTGTAAAAATCAGAGCTGCAAGGATGAACAGACTCCTGGGCATCATTTTTATCAGTGCCCCAATTATGAGATGAGGAAAAGCAGTGTGGATCAGAGAAGGAGTAAATTTGGTCCAGAGGAAGATAAAGGCAAGAAGAAATACACAGTGGACCAAGAGGAGTTTTTCAGCAAACTTCCACCAGAGTTGGCAAAACAATGCCGAAATGTGTTCTCCAACACTACATCAAGAGCCTTCAACACTGCAAAGCATCAGCCAAGCCTCCTAAAAGAAGGTGGACTGCAAGAGCACCCAGTGATTATGATGCTTCTGGAGGTCGTAGCAAATGCTGGACAAAAGGTTGGGACATTAATTGACTTGGCTTGAGATACCAACTACATAACTCTCAAGGCTGCGAGTAGACTGAACCTTAGGAGTGAAGACATCACGCTAATCGTCCATGGAGTTGGGGGATGAAGGTCCACGTAGAGAAAAGGCGCTACCTTCTAAAGATCCGAGTGAAGATTCCCAAGGGCACACTCAAGTCGCACCAGTTAGTTAGTTATTGATTGGACAGCATTCCAGATGTTCCCAAACATGTGACACCACAGCAGCTGCAAAAGTTCTTTCCAGACGTCCCACTTGAGGAACTTGTGAGACCACAAGAGATACATTTGCTCATAAGTAATAGAAAAGGTCAGCTAGCGCCTCAGAGGATTAGAACTGTTGGAGATCTCATTCTGTGGGATGGACCACTGGGAAAGACTGTTGGAGGTTGTCATCCTGAGCTGTTTGAGAAGCTTACCATGTCAGCCCACATGTCCAAAATACACTTCGCAAAATCAATGAGAGCAGCTGCTTTAAAGTATGAGGAGCTCACTGACGCAGTCCCTGAGGAACTTTCACCAAACGAACAGGTCGCCGTCAAAATCCAGAAGTCACGTACATCAACCGCCAATCGGGACATCTTGGATTGGTGGAAGTGGGATAGCATTGGAGCAGCATGCGAGCCAAAGTGCGGTGGTTGCCGCTGTGGAAACTGCCAGCCAGGCGGAAAAGAAATGACTCTTGCTGAAGAGAGAGAGCTCGAAGTGGTAAGGGAAGGCCTCACCTACGTAACAGGAGACCGTCACAGTAAAGACCCGCATTGGCATGCTAGTTATCCTTGGTTGGAAGATCCAGCTTCTCTACCAAATAATAAAAGGACAGTGGAAGCCACATTTCTCAGGACGGAGAGGCAGCTATCCAGAGAACCTGAATGGAAAAGTGCCTACACAGCTCAGGTGCACGACATGGTGGACCGAAAGGCTGCAATCAAATTGTCCGAAGACATGATTGTAAACTGGGAGGGACCAGTGTGGTATGTGAGTCACCTTATTGCTCCAAACCCCCACTCTGTCACGACCCCAGTGAGACTAGTGTGGAACAGCAGCCAAAAGTGCAATGGTGTCAGCTTAAATGATTTGCTGATGAAAGGTCCAGACGTTCTCAACCAAATTCGCGCCGTCCTCCTCAGATTCAGAGGCGGAATCTATGCTGCTCTGGGAGACATAAAGAAGATGTATAACTCAGTCTGGCTGGAGGACCGTGAAGTACACTTACACAGATTCCTCTGGCGAGATTCCGAGGACGAGGAGCTGGGAGAGTATGCTATCACAAGAGTGAACATCGGAGATAAACCTGCGGGGTACATTGCACAGTTGCCAATGCGTGAGACTGCTAATCTTCCTTCTTTTACCCACCTCAAGGATGAGCAGCAAGCACTCCAGAAAGACAGCTATGTCGACGACATCCTCACATCTCACAACAGCCTCGACCAGTTGAGAATCATCACAGCAAATGTGGAACGAATCCTGAAAGCTGGTGGGTTTGAGCTCAAGCCTTGGGTTCTGTCTGGCCAAAGTGGGAGGAAGGCGGACAGTGATACTTTAAAGAAAAGCAGAACAAAAACCATGATCCTACCAAAGCAAATGCATGATGATGATTACAAGGCACTTGGTCTGAGCTACATTGTTGAAGAGGACATGCTCCACGTTATGGTGGGAATCAATTTCTCCAAGAGAAAGAAAAAGATGCGGCTTGGTCAAGGCCTTCTACAAGAGCAAATCAGAACTCAGACGCCAAATCCCCTAACAAGAAGAGAGCATCTCAGCCAGGTAGCAGGGCTATATGACCCCATCGGCATAGTGGCTCCTGTTAAGCAAAAGGGAGCGATTCCAGTACGCAGAGCTTTCCAAGAAGCAAAAGAGGGAAGCTGTTCGGTCAGAGACACATGGGGCATGGCACTCTCAGATGGACTCAGGGAGGATGCAATTAAGCTCTTTGAAGAGTATGTACAACTTGGAAAAGTCAAGTTCGTCAGGGCACTGACTCCCTCTTGCTCCGCAACTGAACCCTTGGGGATCAACTTTTCCGACGGAAGTGAGTACAGAAGTGATGCACCTGAGATGGGATTCAGACCATGGCCCAATTGTCAGACTTGTGGAATCCAAGGCGAAGTTAACTCCCTTGGACCACAGAGGAGACGCTGTTAAAGCAGAGATGTGCGGAGCAGTGTTCGCCTCACGTTTGAGGAAGTATTTCGAGCTACACAGTCGAATTCAAGTGGAGAAGTGGTATCATCTTGTGGATAGTCAAACAATCCTTGGTGCAATATAGCGAGAAAGCTACGGATTTCAGACATTCTTCGCCCATCGGATTGGAGAGATTCAAACAAGCACCAACATTCAGGACTGGCAGTGGATTCCTGGCCCACAAAACATCGCTCATGTAATCACCAGAGGTGCCAGCCCTCAAGACCTTGATCAGTATTCGGAGTGGCAGAATGGACCGAAGTTCCTGGTGTTGCCTGTGAGTGAGTGGCCAATAAAATCAGCTAAGGAACTGGCTGCCACTGCCAGAGAGAACATCGAAAAGTTACAGAAGAAAGCTTTTGTTGCAGCACTATCAAGAGCCAAAGTGGAGAAACAGGAACCGGAAACAACAAACCCAAAGAGACCACCTGCAGGGTCAGCTATTCAGAACCTTGTTGATGTCAAGCGGTTCCGCATTCTAACTCGACTGATCAAGACAGTCGCATGGATTTGGAGAGAAGTGAAGAGGTTTCTTGGCAAGGAAAAAGCCCTAAACGATCCAAAGTGGGAGGCCATCTCTTTGACAGGAGTCATTACAGTAAGAGTACGAGAAAATGATCTAAAATACATTTTTTGTGCTGCGCAATTGGGCACAACTTTCCCAAGCACCACAACAGAGACTGGTAGCATATAAAGACCAAGATTCTGGGCTGATGGTTTGTGGTGGCAGAGTGCAGAGGTTTGAAGAGGATAAAGTTGCTGTGCCCATCCTGCCCGTTGATGCCTGGGTGTTCATGCTGCTAGCTCGGGAGCCTCACAGGGAGAGTCATGACGGAGTGGCTGGGACCTTGCTTAAAATGAGAGGAAAGGCTTGGGTCATAAAATGAAGGATAATTGCTCAAAAAGTCGTTGATCACTCCATAATCTGCAAGAAAGCAAAGGCAAAGAAATGTCAACAAGTAATGAGTGATCTGCCGCCTGAAAGAACTGAACCTGCTGCTCCCTTTGAGTTTACAACAGTAGACCTCTTTGGACCCTACCACGTACACGATGACGTCAAGAAGAGGGTAAAACCCAAAGTCTGGGGAGTTGTCTTCTGCTGTATGACCAGCAGAGCCATCCACACAGAGTTAGTCAACACCTTATCAAGTGAAGGGTTTCTGATGGCTTATCAAAGATTCACAGCAATCCGTGGGCACCCCAAGAAGATCTGGTCAGGTCCAGGCACCAATTTTATTGGCGCAAAACCAGTCTTAGAGGAACTATATCGATTTTTGGACAACCTGGACAGAGCAGCTTTGGAGGAGAACGCAGCTAAAAATGGAACAGCGTGGATGTGGAAAATCCATCCTGCTGATTCTCCACACAGAAATGGCGCTGCGGAAGCTGCTGTGCGTGTTGTGAAGGGAGAGCTCCAAAGTTTTGGAAAAGAATCGTCACGCAGTTATAGTGAGTTTCAGACAGCTCTTTACATGGCAGCCAACCTGTCAAATGAACGTCCGATCGACGCCAGGATACAAAGCTGGGAAGACTGCGTTCAGTACATCACACCAAATACTCTTCTGCTTGGCCGAGCATCTCAGTGCGGAGACATCAAGACTTTTGACTTTTCCAGCTACCCCTACAAAATACTTAGAACAATGCAGTCAGAGGTGAACAAGTTTTGGAAGAGCTGGAGCCAACTCGCCGGTCCTAACTTGTTTATAAGGAGCAGGTGGCACACCACTCAGAGAAATGTCACTGCCGGAGTCATTGTCTGGTTAAGTGACCAAAATGCACTGAGGGGGCAATTCAAACTGGGCAGAGTCGTCAGCTCCAATCCAGACAGCAAAGGCATCGTGAGAGACGTTAATGTACGGATCTTTCCAAGTTACTCCATTCCTCTGACAAAGGCTTTGAAAGAAAGGCCAAGGCATTCCACTCAGGGAAAGGAGAGGATCCAAGCCACTATTGTTCACAGGGATGTTAGGCGGCTGGTTGTCTTGCTTCCAGTAGACGGACAAGACAGTAATGCATCAGGAGACCAAGTTCAAACCTAGACTTCAAAGTTTGACTTTAAAGCGTCGATCTCCCAAGTGGTTCCATTGGAAGATCGAGTGGGAGGTGTCAAGTCAAACTGTAATGAAAGGTATTACCTGCCTCCAAGTTAAAGGGGGGGGTGTTAGGTATGGGATAATTAGGATAAGTAACTGGTGTCTTGTGATGTCTGGGGCAAGTAAACAGGAGCAGAATAGACAAGGTGGCGTCATGCAGCAAAGAAGCCTGTATGATTCCTCCCGTGCCCGAGCCTTTATTCAAGACTGTTCAAAGCATCCGAACACACAATTGGTGACGAGGATAAAAGAACGAAGATAAGAACAAGGCCAGTAAGAAGAATCGAAAACAAAAGTTAAAAATAGAAGTAGTATTTGGAAACAAGTGGAACAGCACCAAGCCAAATGGTTTTGAATTGGCGCCAAAAACAAAAAAGGTAGGAACGGGAAGCAATAGCTCAGGGAAGCGCTAGGAAATCAAGCAGTGGCAGTAAGGGTCACCAAGCACGGTGTCAGCTTACCTGGAATATATCCAGGGCTGTGCATCCCACAGCCAAGCCCAAGCAGCAGCCACAGACGTCGGGTGGGGGCCTAGTACCGTGAAGGCCACGGACAGGCCAGAAAAGCCACCGACAAGAGGCTGAGTCTTCAGCCCAACTGGGAACAGTCAACCCGGTGGGGGGAGAAAGCAGAGAAAGCCCAGTCGGGAGCAGAGTCAGCCCGACCGTGAACAGAGAAGCGGAGATAAGCCGAGTTCCGCCCGGGGCTTTAAAAAAGGGCACACAGCACCGGAAGCGAGGTAAAGACGGAAGTTGATTTACATAGATACATAGAAAATAGGTGAAGGAGTAGGCCATTCGGCCCTTCCAGCCTGCACCGCCATTCAATATGATCATGGCTGATCATCCAACTCAGTATTCCGTACCTGCCTTCTCTCCATACCCCCTGATCCCTTTAGCCACAAGGGCCACATTTAACTCCCTCTTAAATATAGCCAATGAACTGGCCTCAACTACCCTATGTGGCAGAGATTTCCAGAGATTCACCACTCTCTGTGTGAAAAAGTTTTTCCTCATCTCGGTCTTAAAGGATTTCCCCCTTATCCTTAAGCTGTGACCCCTTGTCCTGGACTTCCCCAACATCGGCAACAATCTTCCTGCATCTAGCCTGTCCAACCCCATCAGAATTTTGTACGTTTCTATAAGATCCCCTCTCAATCTCCTAAATTCTAGCGAGTATAAGCCAAGTCTATCCAGTCTTTCTTCATATGAAAGTCCTGACATCCCAGGAATCAGTCTGGTGAACCTTCTCTGCACTCCCTCTATGGCTATAATGTCCTTCCTCAGATTTGGAGACCAAAACTGTACGCAATACTCCAGGTGTGGTCTCACCAAGACCCTGTACAACTGCAGTAGAACCTCCCTGCTCCTATACTCAAATCCTCTTGCTATGAAGGCCAACATACCATTCACGATTTGCGGCTAAACACTTGAACAGTATAATCCAAGAGACTGTCCTAAAAACTGCCGCGATCGCCAGCGAAGGCATGCAGGACTGATTATCTACAGCACCCGATTGACAGCCAGTTTTTCACCTGCTAAAAGACTAAACTGTTAAATACCTTAAGACCTACAACATCCAAATGCCTTCAAAGTAATGGCTGACGCAATAAATCAAGTATAACTGTCAATTAATTGCTGAATCTGCCAAAATAAAAGGAGATACAAATGGAAAAGAAGTGGTTTGGTCATTGAGTGAAATCCAGTTCATCATTTCGAGGTGGATGAATCAGATCCCTTTCAAGCGGGGAATCTGCACAAAAACATTAGAAGACTTGACAGTGGCATATGTTAGTCACATGGGTGCAATCAAGTAAAAGTATCCTGTAATAGTTCACCTAATCTCATTTGCCACTGGTGTATCATCAAGTACAGAGCAATGACAACACAGAATGGGTGTTGGATCACACAGTATTTATGAAATTCTGGTTCAATGGAACACCGAATATCGATATGTTGGTTTTCATGCTTATTCACAGGTTGCAAAACTATGTGGCATAACAATGGCGAAAGATACATTCTCGCTACAAGGAGGAGGAATGGTCTTTTAAGTCTTTCTCCATTTTCCCTCATCCGTCGGGTCTTCAAATAATGTCATCACGATCCTGTTTTAAGTTTTCCTACTGTCTGGTTGGCCTAGGCAGCTTTGAGTCCCGATTTGTCGGGAATAATAATACAGACTTATACGGTTATTCTAAACGTAAACTTTGCGGGATCAGCCTGTGGCTCGGGAAATCAGCCTGTGCTTGATAAAATCAATTTATGTTTCCAGATTCTGAATAGACTGCCCCTACGGCTTGGGTTGTCACACCTATCCTTGTATGTGTTCACTCCAGAGGTCTGGGATAGCACCAAAAAAGCAGTACATTTATTTTTCAGTAGATGGGAAGCGTTTAGTTAATGCCCATGTTGCATTTAAAACGGTACAGAATACTGACGTCTTGGAGTTCATTTTAAATGGTCTTTTGACAATAATTGAGTTATTGGGCCATTAACTGTGCCAACGTGTCTTCCCATCATATTTGCTGCAGCAAACGCGACCCACTCTGTCGGGTTCACCCCGGATATCGAGTTGTAAAGGATATCTTTAGCACACGTTCTCCCAGGACAAGTACAATGCAGTATGGGATATTTACATTGTGTTAACACTATTTCATCAGGGGGCTCCAGCTGCATCCTTAGCTTTGGCCGGATCTCATAAGGTGGTTATCCTCCTGGCGCTGGTTTAGCGCAACAGGTTCAGTTGCTGCACAATTGCGATGGGACAGGAGGATTACATCTGTGAATAATACATATCACATTTTATGTTTATTGTTACTTAAGCAGAGCAGAAGGGTGTCAGGTCTCAAAATAGTTCAAGGCATACCCAGGGACCTTTGGTTATGTGAGGGCACACATATACAAGAATACGTCAAGGTCACCAAGAGCCTTCGAGGCTCTGAACTAGCAATCCTTGTTAGTTACAAAAAACTTATAAGAATGTATCCGGTCAGACCATTTCCAGGTGATAAAGCGGGGTTTGATTTGCGCAGGAGTAGATACTGATTTCCAGATCTCACTCCACCAGGGCTGCTACAACATCAGCAGCAAGGGTTATTTACGTTCCGCTGGACCACATCCTAGCGGCTGCAGCATGGTCAAACAAACTAATTTCCATTTTTTTTAATAACCCATTTCAGACCAGGGGTAATTTGTCAACTCTATTTTACGTTTTATTTATAGTTCCACCTGGATGAGAGGTGTTACTATTATTATTACTTCATTTAACAGCATCAGCATGTCATGACTGTATGCATTATGAATGTTTCCCTCATCTGTCAATGAAGCAGCTGTGGTTGTGTAGACTCGTTTCACACGGCATGAAATCACAGAGCTTTGAAATCTTCACGTAGTCACTCACGTGACTCCGAAGTAAAATAGTAAGATTAAACGAGAACTTACCAGTTTGAAGTTTGTGCTTTATTTTATGAGGAGTTACGTTGGTGATTACGTGCCCTCCATTCCCAACCCTCATGAATGTCATCTGGTAGTTCTAGTCTTCTCTAATCTTACTATGTCACTTCAATTACTGTTGTCTGTGATTTCACACTGCTGCTTTGAAGATTGACGTGCATGCGGACGAGCGGGCTCTTCACATAATCACCAACGTAACTCCTCATAAAATAAAGATCAAAACTTCAAACTGGTAAGTTCTCGTTTAATCTTACTATTTTATATTTTTCTATAAGATCCCCCTCATCCTTCTAAACTCCAGTGAATATAAGTCTTTTCAATCTTTCCTCATATGACCTCTTTACTCCTATACTGAAATCCTCTTGTTATGAAGGCGAACATTCCATTAGCTTTCTTCACTGCCTGCTGTACCTGTAAGCCAACTTTCAGTGACCGGTGTACAAGGACGCTCAGGTCTCGCTGCAGCCCTCCCCCTTACCTAACCTAACCCCATTGAGATAATAATCTGCTTCCTTGATTTTGCCGCCAAAGTGGATAACTTCACGTTTATCTATATTATACTGCATCTGCCACGAATCTGCCCAGTCACTCAACCTGTCCAGGTCACCCTGCAACCTCCTAACATCCTCTTCACAGCTCACACTGCCGCCCAGCTTTGTGTCATCCGCAAACTTGCTAGTGTTGCTCCTAATTCCCTCTTCCAGAAGATTAGTCAAGCATGATTTCCCTTTCATAAATCCATGTTGACTTGGGCTAATCATTTTACGGCTATCCAAATGCCCCATTATTACCTCTTTAATAATTGACTCCAGCATCTTTCCCACCACCGAAGTCAGGCTAACTGGTCTGTAAATCCCCGTTTTCTCTCTCGCTCCTTTATGAAAAGTGGGATAACATTAACTATCCTCCAATTCACAGGAACTGATCCTGAATCTATTGAACATTGGAAATGAAACAATCCCTCAGTTCCTAGAAAGGCTTCGGCAGTTAAGTGATGGGTGTAATTTTAAGGAACTGGAGAATATGCTAAGGGATAGATTTGTGGTAGGATGGGTACACCAAAATTAACCTTTGAGAATGCAGTCAATATGGCGACAGCGATGGAGGTTGCTAAATAAGATGTAGAGCAGATCAAGAGAATCGGAAGGCCTCAAGATGATGCTACCTCCGTCCATCAGCTTCAAAGGAAGGAGCCTGGACTAAAGAAGACAAGGAGTCCACCAAGGGCATCCAGGGTCAAGGTTCAATTCTCCAAGAAGTGCTGGAGTTGTGGCGGCAGCCATGAGCCAGTGACGTGTAAATTTAGAGATGGTAGGTTCTTCAGGTGCTCAGGAACGGGTCACACCAAAAGCCTGTGTGATGCTGTTGGAGCTTACAAGCAGAGGAGGAGACAATTCCAGAAAAAAAGCAAACCACTTGGAGGCACCGCTGAGCAACTTATAAGATGAATCGATCAACGTTGACAAACTCTGACCCGTATACAGCCACTGTGATAGTGAACAGCATGGAGGTACAATTAGAAGTTGACACTGGAAGTCCATGGACTATCGTACCAGAAGAAGTCTTCAGAAAACTCGGTCAGGACCCCCAGACTAGATCCCTGTAGCCTCAAGCTGAAATCCTACACAGGTGAGAAGATAGACATTTACGGACAAGCAGAGGTACAGGTACAGCTCGAATCTCACAGGAAGCCAGAAACACTGACCCTAGCGGCAGTAAAGAAAGGTGCAAGCCTAATTGGGAGAAACTGGTTGAGGAAGTACCCTGGATTGCTGTCAAATATGGCCAGCCAGAACTCGACGGATTCAAGCCTAAGTCCACCCAGTAGTATACACAGTTTGCAAGAAGACATGAGCTCAATACACAACAAGCACGCCAAGCTGTTTGATAACGGCACCCATGGAGTACTGAAGGGATACCAAGCCAAAGTGTATCTACAAAGTTTATCTCTCCTCTCCACTCAAATCCAGCAATTAATTGCAAAATGGTGGTGAGATTATCTCCTCTCCTCACCTCCCCTCTCCTATCCTCCTCTCCGCTCTGATCTCCTCCCCTCTCCTCCCGTCCTCGCTCCTCCATTCCCTCTCCCACTCTCTTCCCTACCCTCAAATACAGCACCAAAGATAATAGTAATATGGTGCTGATAGATTGTCTCTAACCTCCCCTCTCCTCTCATCTCCTCACCTCCTCTCTCCCCTACCCTCCCTTTCCCTCCCCTTGTCCCCTCTCCACTCCTCTCCTCTCCTCTCCTCTCCTCTCCTCTCCCCTGCTCTCCTCTCTCTCATCTAATCTCCTCTCCTCTCCTTTCACCTCTCCTCTCTCTTCTGCTCTCCTCCCTCTCCTCTCGCCTCTCCCCTCCTCTCCGCTCTTCTCTCCACTCCCCTCTTCTCTCCCCTCCTCTCTACTAATCGCCTCTCCTCTACCCTTCTCTCTTATCCTCTCCTCGCCACTTCTCTCTCACTCCTCCCCTCAAATACAGCACCAAATATAATTGTAAGATAGTGGAGGTGAGAGAATGTCCTCTCTTCTCCACTCCTTTCCTCTCCTCTCCACTCATCTCCCCTCCTCTCCTCTCTTCTCCTCTCCTCTCTTCTCCTCTCCCCTCCCATCTCTCATCTCCTCTCATCTTTTCTCCTGCCCTCACCCCCCCCTCACCTCTCCCCTTGTCCACATTTACTCCTCACGTCTCTTTTCTTCCCCTCTCCTCAGCTACCCTCCTCTTTTCTCCCTCTCCCTCTATCTCCCTCCCCTCCACTCAAATCCAGCAAATAATTGCAATATGGTGGTGAGATTATATCCTCTCCTCCCCTCGTCTACTCTCCTCATCACCTCTCTACTCACCGCTCCTGTCCCTACGCTCCTCTCCACTCCTCACCTCTTCTCCCCTCTCCTCACATAACCTATCCAATCCTACTCTCTCCTCTTCCATCCCCCTCCCACTCATCTCCACCCCTCACATCTCCGCTCCTCTCCCCTCCTGTCCACCCCTCCCTTCTCCTCTCCTCTCATCCCCTTTTCTCTCCATTCCTCTCCTCTCCTCTCTCCTCTCCTCTCCCCTCTCTCCCCTCCTCTCCTCCCCTCACCCCTCCTCCCTCCACTCTTGTCCCCTCCAATACTCTCCTCTCCTATCCTCCCCTTCCCCCCCACCCCATGTCCTACCACCTCACCCCCCCCCTCTCTTCCCCGCTCCCCTCCCCTCCCCTCCCCTCATATCCAGCACAAAAGATAATTGGTGGAGAGATTCTCCTGTCCTCTTCTCACCTCTCCCTTCCTCCCCTATCCTCTCGCCCCTCCCCTCCGCTCTTCTCCCTCCTCCTCTCCTCTCCTCCCCGCTACTCTCCCCTCTTCTCTCCTCTCCTCGCCTCCCATCTACCCTCTTCTCTCAAACCCTCCTCGCTTCCAACTCCCTTCCTCTCCTCTCCTCCCCTATCCTTTCCTGTCCTTCCCTATCCTCCCCTCTCCCCGCATATACTCCTCTTAGCTCCTCCTCCCCTCACCTCTCCTCTCCTCTCCCCTACCTCCCCTCTCCTTCCCTATCCTCTCCTCGCACCTCCTCCCCTCTCATATCCCCTCCTGACCCTCCTCTCCTCCCGTCCCCTCTCCTCTCCTCTTCCCCCCCATCTTCACTACCCTTCAATCCCCTCCTGTTCCCTCCTCTGCTGTCCTTTTCCCTATTCCCCTTTCCCCACCAGTTGTCCGGTCTCCTCTCTTATTCTCCCCTCTCCTCTCCTCTCCTCAACTCCCCTCCCCTCTCCACCCATCTCAGCTCCTCTACTGTCCTCTCCTCTCCTCTACTATCATCTCCTTCCCTCCCCTCCCCTCCTCTCGTCTCCTCTTATCCCCTCCGACCTCTTCCCTCCTCTCCTCTCCTCACATCACCTCCCCTCTCCACCCCTCTCATCTCCTCTACTTTCTTCTCCTCTATTATCATCTCCTCTCGTCTCCTCTTTTTTTATTTTTTATTTTATTTATTAGAAGTGAGTACATTACATTTTGATGGTACCTTTTTACAGCGTCCCAGAATTATTAAAACATTCTATGTACAACTTCCCTTTTTTTTAAAGAAAGAAAGAAATGAGAAAGAAAGAAATAGCGAAGAGTAAAGAAAAGTCTAGTGAGTGTGAGATAAAGAAAAGAAATAAGTAAGAAAGTGAAGCAGAAAGGAGATTCTCCCTCGCCACTTTTTCGATGCTTTTTTATATTCTTAATCATTTTTCGCCCAAACCCAATTTTTTTTAATTTTACAATACTATTGCACCACATGAATCCACAAGGTCAATAAATGGAGACCAACTCGTTAAGAATTGGTCTTGTTTGTCTATTAGGAGGAGTCTCATTTCTTCCAAAGTGGGCAGTTTCCAACATATTACCAATCCACATTTTGAGTGTCGGTATAGTAGCATTTTTCCAAAATTTAAGTATGAGTTTTTTTGCTGTTATTGAACCATAATTAAAAAATGAAATTTGGGATATATTTAATTTGTTTCCGTCTCCTATTACTCTGAAGATAATCGTTTCCATATTAGGTTCCATTTTTATCTTAAATAAACTAGTAAATATATCAAATATATCACACCAAAATCCATGAAGTTTTGTGCAAGAAACGAAAGAATGTGTGATATTGGCATTTTGAGAAAGACATTTATCACAGATGGGAGAAATATTTGGATAAAATGTATTCAACCTAACTTTTCAATAATATAATCTATGTAATATTTTAAATTGAATTAAATTATGTCTGGCGTTAATCGAACATGTATGTATATATATCAAATACCTCTCCCATGTTTCTTTAGAAATTGTTGATATTAATTCTTTTACCCAGTCTTCTCTAATTGCCTCTGTTGATAGCAATTCTCTATTAAGAATACTATTATATAAATATGATATTAATTTTTGTGAGCGCCTTAATATTCATTGCTTCTTCCAGTGGGTCTATCATTATGCTCTTTAGTCTTGGTATATATTTTTTTATAAAGTCACATATCTGTAAATATTTAAAGTATTGGTTATTATTCAGATTAAATTTAGATTTTAATTGTTGAAATGATAATAAATTTCCCATTTCATACATCACCCACCTTTTTAATTCCCAATCTTTCCCATTGTCTATATGTTTTATCCATAAAAGATGGTTTAAATACCGGATTATTCACTATTGGTGTTAATGAAGATAAGTTCCTTAATTTTAAAGTTAATTTTATTTGTTTCCAAATTCGAATTATATTATGTATAATTGGATTCTTCTTATATAATGTATTATTCAATTTTATCGGGGAGAAGAGGATCGCTCCTAAATCGTACGGAAAACAATCCTCTTTCTCCATTCTTATCCATTCCATCTGTTGAGAAGGGCAGTCCAACCAATAAATGCTATTCTTAATATGCACTGCCCAATAATAATATGAAAAATTAGGCAGTGCAAGTCCCCCTACATCTTTAGGTTTACACAGATGATTTATTTTAATTCTATGTGCTTTGTAATCCCAAATAAAATTAGTAATATTTGAGTCTAGTTTTTTAATGAAATATTTTGCTATATATATTGGTATGGATTGAAATAATTATATTATTTGTGGTAGAACAATCATTTTTATAGCATTTATTCTGCCAATTAATGATAGTGGGAGCCATTTCCAGTGTAATCAGAGCATTCAATGTATTTAATAAAGGACTAAAATTAGCATTAAATAATGATTTATATCCTCTAGTAACTTGAATACCTAAATATTTAAATTTTTCCGTTGCAATTTTAAATGGAAATTTTAATAGATGATTCGCTTTCTGGGGCTGTAATGACATAATCCAGAAAAGGAGCCAAATTCCCCTATTACGTTTAGTAAATTCGGGATACTCGTTTTTGAATTTCAAATATATAAAAGTATATCATCAGCATATAATGACATTTTATTATTAGAGTCCTTAATATTGTATCCCTGAATATTCGGATGTGTTCTTATCCTTTCAGCCAAAGGCTCCATCATAAGGGCAAATAGCAGGGGTGATAAAACACATCTCTGCCTATTGCCTCGTGATAATTAGAATTTTGGAGACAACATATTATTAGTTAATATTCTTGCCATTGGTTTATCATATAATAATTTCACCTATCTAATAAAACAATCTCCCATATTGAATTTTTGGAGTACTAAATATAAATACTGCCACTCTACCTGATCAAATGCTTTCTCTGCATCCAAAGATATAACTGATAAGTATTCCTTTTCCACTTTATGTGAATACATTATGTTAAAAAGTCGTCTGAAATTATTAAATGATTGTTTTTTAGGTATAAACCCCATTTGGTCCGGGTTTATCAATTTATTAATATATTTACACAATCTTCTTGCTAAAATCTTTGCTAAATATTTTTGATCTGTATTTAAAAGTGATATAGCTCTAAACGAGCCCGGATCTTCTAGATCTTTATCTTTTTTTGGTATAAGCGTAATTGTAGATTCTGCTAAAGTTTCTGGTAATTTCTTTTCGGTAAAAGCATACGTATATAATTTAAATAATCGTGGGACCATTAACTCCTGAAATCTTTTATAGAATTCATTATGAAAACCATCGGGCCCTGGTGTCTTCCCGTTTTTCAGTTCTTTTATTGTTTCTCTTATTTCTTCACGTGATCTGAGATCCTAATTCCTCTTGTTCTAAAATATCCAGTTTTTGCAAATTACAATTATCTAAAAAATTTATAATTTTATTGTCTTCTATTTTAGTTTTAGATGTATATAAATGTTGATAAAATTGAGTGAACCTTTTATTAATATCCTTAGGTAAAGTTAATAGTTCCCCGTTCTCTGATTTGATTTTAATAATTGTTTTTTTCCTTTTCTTGCTTCTTCAATTGTCGTGCTAGAAGTTTATGTGGTTTATCCCCAAATTCAAACTGTACTTGTTTTGTGATCTGAAATAATCTTATTACTCTTGCCGATAATATTCAATTAAGTTTAAATTTCAATAATGTAATCTTATTATGTTATCTATAGTTGGGTCTTTTGCGTTACCTAATTCTGTCCTGTTTTTTTATTTAGAAAACTTTGATACGAAATTATAACTCCACGGATGAATGCCTTAAAAGATTCCCATAATAGAGATGGTGAAATACCTGGTGTCTCGTTTGTCTAAAAAAAATCCATTTGCTGTTTTAAATACTCGTACCTTGTGAGTCATTAGCTATTTGTGTGTTAAATCTCCAAAAGGATTTTATACCTGGCATTCCCTCAAGTTTTAAAGTAAATGTCAACGGGAAGTGATCGGAAATAATACTATTGTGGTATTTAGGATTAATCGTATATGGTATTAATTTTGTATCCGCTCAGAAATAATCAATTCTTGAATATGTTTTGTGTACTGATGTGTAAAACGAGTATTCCCTTCCAGTTGGATTAGCTATTCTCCATACATCTGTTATATTAGTGTTTTTTATATATGTGTTTAAGAATTCACTAGATTTGGATTTGACACTACCCTTCCTTAATTTTATTGATTTGTCTAAATATGAGTCTATAACACAGTTAAAGTGCCCCCCCCCTAGTATTACATTTTGAAAATTATACGCATCTATTATATCCATAATTTTTTTTTAAATTGCGGGTTATCAAAATTTGAAGCATAAATATTTATCACAGTCAGTGGTGTAGAATAAATTTCTTCCGCCACTATCGTGTAACTTCCTTCTTTATCAGATATAGTGTTCTGTAATTTAAATGGTAGACCTTTCCGAATAATAATAGCCGTTCCTCTAGCTTTAGCATTAAATGACGAGTAATAAGTTTGGCCTATCCAGTTTGCCCTTAGTCTCATCTGTGTTTGTAGTTTAGTATGCGTTTCTTGCAGAAAAGCTATGTCCACATTTAAAGATTTTAACTGGGCCATAATCTTGCCCCTTTTAATTGGATCATTCGCATCCCTCATATTCCAACTACAAAATGTGAATCCTCCATTCTTTTTTTCCTTATTATCCTGCATTGTAAATAGGTTTTGGTAATTTTGCTTCATGTGGTGTGGTTAAGTACCTCAGGTTTTTGGGTATGTGGGTATCATCCCATACTTCTGATGTCATTTTACCTCTCCTCCATATATTGAACCTCCATAAGAAAAAGAGAAAAGTGTGTTGATAAATAGTGAGGAAAGAAAGAAAAGTTGTTAGATAAACTACATAAAAGTGAATACAAAAAAAAGTGAGTTTAAGGTATCAAAAAGGTGATACCCTAAATACAATAAGCCATTTATGATGGCCAAAAAATGATTGACCTCCGTAGTTGGAATTATACATTGAGTTCAGCCCCCTAAATACAATGTCATTAATAACTACATGCCGTTTCATCTAAATATATCGTAATATATCTAAAAAATTTAAAATAAAAATAAAAATGTCATTAACAAAAATGTATCTGGTCAGGCCGAATAAAACAGAAAAAAATAAATAAATTCAACAATAGAAAGGTATCATCATCATGTTTACTATTTCAAATATTCTCTTATTTACCCCGATTTTAAACCTTCTATGTTACTTGCTCGGTATCACAGTCGTAAAATTGTAAAACATAAACACACATGCCCTGTGCCTGTATCCAAATATATTCATCTGTTCCTTAATTACCAGCCTGTTTCAAGGGTTAAATTTCTTATCTTAAATACACCCGACTTCGAGCCCAGACCTCTGGAACTTTTCCAAATCATTAACGCCTCTTTCTTCACACAGATTTACAATGTTATAGTCTTCTTATACCCCTTTTCATTAATTGTAGTGTGTTAGTGTACATCCTAAATTATATTTCATTTCTTTTCAGCCGTATTAACATTATATATCTGTTAATAATAATCATCTCTATAGGCCCCTTGTCCCCCAAAATTCATTAGATGAATACCTTGGTTAATCATATTAATATAATATTCATATAATGGCTTAACCATTAATTAGTAATATTAAATGTAATTAGTTAGTTAATTCTTTACATTACATAAATACTATACTAATTAAAACATTTCTTAAGTCCATAATTTCCATTAAAATGTCCTCCTTTCAATTATTTATCTTATCCCTTCAAGGTTGAAACCAAGGCTTGGACATTGAATACACATTCCAGACAGATAAGCCTGTCTGTCAGATAAGTCAGCTTCCGGTTGCACCATGAAGTGGTGAAGGTGCAGCTTTGAACTCAGCTCCTCCTAAAATTGTGTAAAAAGCCGTTTTTAAAGTCGGGACCGATTTAAAAACACCCACCGGGGCTGCTTGATGTCGTGGGAGTGACGGGACCTTCAGATGAGTAAAGGAAAACATCAGCGGGGACCCAAGAAATCGACTATCAGAATCTTGCTTGAGGAAGATTTGGCAGCCTTCCAAACAACAACTGAAAGCTCAGACGAAGAAATTGATCCTCAACAAGCAGTATCTGAAATGGCTACAAAACCATATAACCATATAACCATCTAGCCATAACAGCACGGAAACAAGCCATCTCGGCCCTTCAAGTCCGTGCCGAACATTTTTTTTAAATAAATAAATACTTCCCGCTAGTCCCATCTACCTGCACTCAGACCATAACCCTCCATTCCTTTCCCGTCCATATACCCATCCAATCTATTTTTAAAGGATAACATCGAACCTGCCTCCACCACTTCCACTGGAAGCTCATTCCACAGAGCTACCACTCTCTGAGTAAAGAAGTTCCCCCTAATGTTCCCCATAAACGTCTGTCCCTTAATTCTCAAGTCATGTCCCCTTCTTTGAATCTTCCCTACTCTCAATGGGAAAAGCTTATCCACGTCCACTCTGTCTAACCCGCTCATACATTTAAAGACCTCTATCAAGGCCCCTCTTAACCTTCTGCGCTCCAAAGAATAAAGACCTAACTTGTTCAACCTTTCTCTGTACCTTAGTTGCTGAAACGCAGGCAACATTCTAGTAAATCTCCTCTGTACTCTCTCTATTTTGTTGACATCCTTCCTAAAATTAGGCGACCAAAATTGTACTCCATACTCCAGAATTGGCCTCACCAATGCCTTGTACAATTTTAACATTACATCCCAAATTCTATATTCAATGCTCTGATTTATAAAGGCCAGCACACCAAAAGATTTATTTACCACTCTATCTACATGAGATTCCACCTTCAGGGAACTATGCACAGTTATAACTAGATCCCTCTGTTCAACTGCATTCCTCAATTCGCTACCATTTACCATGTACGTCCTATTTTGATTTGTCCTGCCGAGATGTAGCACCTCACATTTGTCAGCATTAAACTCCATCTGCCATCTTTCAGCCCACTCTTCCAAATGGCCTAAATCTCTCTGTAGACTTTGAAAATCTACTTAATTAACCACAACACCACCTATCTTAGTATCATCTGCATACTTACTAATCCAATTTTCCACACCATCATCCAGATCATTGATGTACATGACAAACAACAGTGGACCCAACACAGACCCCTGAGGCACCCTACTAGTCGCCGGCCTCCAACCTGACAAACAGCCATCCACCATTACTCTGGCATCTCCCATTCAGCCACTGTTGAATCCATCTTGCTACTCCACCATTAATACCCAACAATTGAATCTTCTTAACCAACTTTCTATGAGGAACCTTGTCAAAGGCCTTACTGAAGTCCATATAGACAACATCCACTGTTTTACCCTCATCAATTTCCCCAGTAACCTCTTCGAAAAATTCAAGAAGATTAGTCAAGCATGACCTTCCAGGCACAAATCCATGTTGACTGTTCCTAATCAGACCCTGCTTATCCAGATGCTTATATATATTATATTTAAGTATCCTTTCCATTAATTTGCCCACCACTGACGTGAAACTAACAGGTCTATAATTGCTAGGTTTACTCTTCGAACCCTTTTTAAACAACGGAACAACATGCGCAGTACGCCAATCCTCCGGCACTATTCCCGTTTCTAATGACATTTGAAATATTTCTGTCATGGCCCCTGCTATTTCTACACTAACTTCCCTCAATGTCCCAGGGAATATCCTGTCAGGACCTGGAGACTTATCCGTTTTCATATTTTTCAAAAGTGTCCGCACCTCCTCTTCTTTGAATCTCACAGTGTCCATTGCTAATCTGCTTGTTTCCCTTACCTCACATAATTCCATATCCTTCTCCTTGGTGAATACCGAAGAAAATATTTTTTTTATTTATTATTTTTTTAAATTTTTTTTTATTAGAAGTACAATTGTATACAATCATATTTTCATAATGCATATTATGTACAGCTTCTTATTTTTATAATAAAGGAGAAAAAGAAAAATAAGTTAGATAATGAAAAATAGAAAAATGTGAGATATAGTGTGTGAAAAAGGAAAGTAGAGAGTGAAAGAAGAAAGTTAAGAAATAGAAAATAGGAAAATGAAAATAAAAGAAGAAAAAGAAAGAGAAAGAAAAAAAAGAAGTAAGGAGATCTTATTTATAATCTTGACCATCCCTCGCCCAGTCACGAGTTAGCTTTTACAATTGTGTTGCACCACATAATTCCAAAAAGACGACAAATGGAGACCAACTCATTGTGAATTGGTCAAATTTATCTATTAGGCGGAATCGCATTTCCTCAAGATGTGCGGTGTCCAACATACTTGCAATCCACATTTTAAGCGTTGGTATTGGTGTATTTTTCCAAAATTTCAATATTCATTTTTTTGCTATTATTAAACCATAATTAAAAAATATTTTTTGAGATGGATTCAATTTATTCCCGTCTTCCATTACCCCAAATATAATCAATTCATTATTAGGTTACATTTTTATCTTAAATAAATTTGTGAATATTTCAAAAATATCACTCCAAAATCTATGAAGTTTTATACAGGAAACAAAAGAGTGTGTTATAGTTGCATCTTGGGTTAAACATTTATCGCACGTGGGGGATATATTTGGGTAAAACGTATTTAATCTTATTTTTGAGTAATACAATCTATGTAAAATTTTAAATTGTATTAGATTATGTCTTACATTAATCGAACATTTGTGAATATATGTCAAATACTTTTCCCATGTAACCTTCGTAATTTTTATCGTTAATTCCCGTTCCCACTCTTCTCTAATTACACCAGTCGCAGGTAAATCTATATTTAAAATACTATTATATAAATATGATATTAATTTTTGTGTATCAGCTTTAATATTCATTACTTCTTCCAATAAATCAGGAATTATTTTTTGATATCCCTGTATATATGTCTTCAAGAAATTGCAAATCTGAAAATATTTAAAATAATGATTGTTTTTCAGTTTAAATTTTAATTGTAATTTTTGAAATGATAGTAAATCTCCCATTTCATACATATCCCCGATCCTTTTTATTGCTAAACTTTCCCATTGATTATATATTTTGTCCATCATAGATGGTTTAAATAAAGGATTATTCACTATCGGTGTTAACAATGATAGGTTTCTTAATTTTAAGGATAATTTTATTTGTTTCCATATTCTTATTGTATCTTGTATAATTGGGTTCTTCTTATATATTGTATTGTTCATTTTGTTCGGGGAGAAGAGGATCGTTCCTATATTACAAGGGTAACAATCCTCTTTCTCCATTTTTATCCATTCTGTCTGTTGGGTTGAACTATCCAACCAGTAAATTATATTCTTAATATGTATTGCCCAATAGTAATACAGAAAATTCGGGAGTGAAAGTCCCCCGACATCTTTTGGTTTACATAAGTGTTCTTTTTTAATTCTATGTGATTTATAGTCCCAAACAATATTTGTAATATTAGAGTTTAATTTAGAAAAAAAATATTTTGGTACATATACTGGTATAGACTGAAATAGGTATAGTAACTGTGGTAGAAAAACTATTTTAATAGCGTTTATTCTACCTATTAATGATAAAGGAAGTGTTTTCCAAAATTTAATCATCATATTAAGTTTATTTATTAAAGGTAAAAAATTAGCATTGAATAAAGCTTTATGTCTTCTAGTAATCTGAATACCCAAATATTTAAATTTTTCTGTTGCTATTTTAAAAGGGAACTTCAGTAAGTGTGTGGATTCTTGAGGTTTTAACGTCATGATTTCACTTTTGTTCCAATTTATTCTATATCCAGAAAACGACCCAAATTCCTCTATTAAGTTTAATAAATTTGGTATGCTCATTTGTGAGTTTGTTATATATAACAGAATATCGTCTGCATATAATGACATTTAATTATTTGAGTCCCTAGTTTTATAACCCTGAATCTTCGGATGACTTCTTATACTTTCAGCCAAAGGTTCTATCATAAGCGCAAATAGCAGGGTGATAAAGCACATCCCTGCCTATTACCCCTTGATAATTGAAATTTTTGAGATAACATACTAATAGTTAATATTCTTGCCATCGGTTTATCATATAATAATTTCACCCATGTAATAAAATTCTCTCCCATATTAAATTTTTGTAATACTTTGTATAAATACTGCCATTCTACCTGATCAAATGCTTTCTCTGCGTCCAAAGCAATAATTGATATGTCTTCTTCCTCTACTTAATGTGAGTACATTAATATTAAACAGGCGTCTCAAATTATTAAATGAATATCTTTTAGGTATAAACCCCGTTTGATCAGGATTTCTCAATTTACTAATATTTTGCTTAATCTTCTGGCTAAAGTTTTTGCTAAAATTTTCTGATTTGCATTTAGAAGTGATATAGCTCTATATGAGCCCGGTTCCTCTAGATCTTTATCTTTCTTTGGAATAAGCGTGATAGTTGATCTGCTAATGTTTCCGGTAATTTATTTTCTTTAAAAGCATGAGTATATAAATTAAATAAATAAGGGGTCGTTATCTCATGAAATGTTTTATAAAATTCATTACTAAAACCATCTGGTCCCGGTGCCTTATCATTTTTCAACGATTTTATTGTTTCACCTATTTCTTCAATTGTAATTTGCGCTCCGAGTTCTTCTTGTTCCAAAAGATCAAGTTTTGGTAGATTACAATTATCTAAAAAAAAATGTTTTTACTGTCTTCTGTTTTAGTTTTTGATGTATATAAATTTTGATAATATTGAGCAAATCTTTTATTAATATCTTTAGGTAGTATTAATAATTCACCGTTCTCGGATTTAATTTTATTTATAGTATTTTCTTTTTCTTGTTTTTTCAGTTGACGCGCCAACAGCTTATGTGGTTTATCACCAAACTCAAATGTTCCTGTTCTGTAATTTGGAATAATCTTATTACTCTTGCCGAGAGAATTCGATTAAGTTTAAATTTCAGTAATATTATCTTATTATGTTTATCTATAGTCTTTAGCATTATCTAACTCTAACTGTCTTATTTCTTGTTCTAACAACATTTGTTCCGTTTTATTCTTTTTATTTTGAAAAATTTCGTATGAAATTATAATTCCTCTAATAAATGCTTTAAAAGTTTCCCATAGTAAAGAAGGTAAGGTATCTGGTGTATCATTTATCTCAAAAAATAATTTCATTTGTTGTTATAAATATTGATAACCCTGTAAGTCAATTAATATATATGTATTAAATCTCCCAAAAAAAATTTTACCCGGCATTCCCTGAAATTTACTGAAAAAGTCAACGGAGAGTGATCAGAAGTACTACTAATGTGATATGTTGGATTAATTGTATATGGCATTAATTTCATATCCACTAAAAAATAATCAATTCTTGAATATGTTTTATGTACCTAAGAATAAAAGGAATATTCCCTTCCTGCTGAATTAGCAGATCTCCATACATCTGTTATATTAGTATTTTTTATATATGTATTTAGAAGTTCACTAGTCTTAGATTTTAAATTACTCCTTCTTTGTTTTGCTGATATGTCTAAGTATGGATCTAAAACACAGTTGAAATCCCCACCTATTATCACATTTTGTAATTAAACTCTAATATTATATCTATATTTTTTCAAAAAATTGAGGGTTATCAAAATTCGGAGCATAAATATTTACCATAGTTATTGGGGTAGCATAAATTTCTCCCGAAACTATGATATATCTTCCCTCTTTATCTGATATAGTATTCTTTAATTTGAAAGGTATACCTTTTCGAATAAGAATAGCCGTACCTCTAGATTTAGAAGTAAATGACGAATAATATGTTTGGCCTATCAACTTCGCCTTTAATCTCATTTGTGTTTGCTTTCATGTGAGTTTCTTGCAAATAAATTATGTCGCTTTTCAAAGATTTTAGATGAGCAAAAATGTTACCCCTCTTTATTGGTTCATTGGCACCACTTATATTCCAACTACAGAATGTGATTCCTCCATTCTTTATTTGTCTATCGTCTTGCATTGTATATCAAAGTAGTATTCTTGAATCATATGGTGCAAATAAATACCTCAAAATTCTGGGCGTTGGATGGTCATTCCAAGTTTTTAAGTTTATATTACATCACCTTCTCCAAAAATGCCTTAGATAAAGTAAAAAAAAATGTAATTTTAAAATTAATTACACAAAAACTAAACAAATACAAATTTATATAGTGATTTAAAAAAAAAGTGAAATTAAGGTATCTAAGAAAAGATACCTTAAAGACGTATAGCCACCTAAGGTGGCGAAAAATTTAATGACTTCCGTTGATGTTGTATTACATTGAACCCCAATCCCTTATTAACACCTCGTAACAAAAACTACAGACCGTCTCATATTTTATTTATTCTGGTTTAAATTTATCAAACTAAATATAAAACCCAACATTCTCAGTTCTATAAGTATTATACCTTTCAAATTTTATCTGACCAACTACCATACAAGCAGGTACCGAGGGGTTAACCTCATTCCTGGATCTTTTCCAAGTTTATATTGCATTCCACACACGCAAAATACGTTAGTAATGTTATAAACATTTTGGTTAATTACAATTTATGAGCAATGGTTTATTCGTGCGCAGTACGCCAATCCTCCGGCACTATTCCCCTTTCTAATGACATTTGAAATATTTCTGTCATAGTCCCTGCTAATTCTACACTAACTTCCCTTTATGTCCTCGGGAATATCCTGTCTGGACCTGGAGCCTTATCCGTTTTCATATTTTTCAAAAGTGTCCGCACCTCCGCTTCTTTGAATCTCACAGTTTCCATTGCTACTCTGCTTGTTTCCCTTACCTCACATAATTCCATATCCTTCTCCTTGGTGAATAGCGAAGAAAAGAAATTGTTCAATATCTCCCCCATCTCTTTTGGCTCTGCTGATAGCTGTCCACTCTGACTCGCTAATGGACCAATTTTATTCCTTGTTATCCTTTTGCTATTAATATAGCTGTAGAAACCCTTTGGATTTACTTTAACCTTACTTGCCAAAGCAACCTCATATCTTCTTTTAGCTTTTCTAATTTCTTTCTTAATATTCTTTTTACATTCTTGATACTCCTCAAGCACCTCATTTACTCCATGCTGCCAATAATTATTGTAGATCTCTCTCTTTTTCCGAACCAAGTGTCCAATTTCCCTTGAAAACCATGGCTCTTTCCAATTTATACTTTCCTTTCAACCGAACAGTGACATAAAGATTCTGTACTCTTAAAATTTCACCCTTAAATGTTCTCCATTTTTCTTCTACATCCTTCCCATAAAACAACATGTCCCAATTGACTCCTTTTAAATTCTTTCGCATCTCCACAAAGTTAGCCTTTCTCCAATCAAAAATCTCAACCCTAGGTCCACTTCTGACCATCTCCATAATTATATTGAAACTAATGGTATTGTGATCACTGGACCCGAAGTGCTCCCCGACGCATACCTGCGCCACCTGCCCTGTCTCATTTCCTAACAGGAGTCCAGCACAGCCCATTCTCTAGTAGGAACCTCTATGTATTGCTGCAAAAAACTATCCTGCACACATTTTAAAAACACCAAACATGCAGCCCTTTTACGGAATGTGTTTCCCAGTCTATGTGTGGAAAATTGAAATCTCCCACAATCATTACCTTTTGCTTACTACTAATATCTGCTATCTCCTTACATATTTGCTCTTCCAATTCTCGCTCCCCATTTGGCGGTCTATAATACACCCCTATAAGTGTTGCTACACCTTTCCCATTTCTCAGTTCCACCCAAATAGCCTCCCTAGACGAGCCCTCTAATCTATCCTGCCAAAGCACTGCTGCAATATCTTCCTTGACAAGCAATGCAACACCGCCACCTCTTGCCCCTCCAATTCTATAACCCCTGAAGCAACGAAATCCTGGAATATTTAGTTGCCAATCACAGCCCTTCTGCAACCATGTTTCACTGATCGCCACAACATCATACTTCCAGGTGTCAATCCAGGCTCTAAGCTCATCCACCTTTCTTACAATCTCCTAGCATTAAAATATACACATTTAAGAAACCCACCACCACTTATTTCTGTTTATTATCTTTTTCTTCTTTCTCCCCTACATTTTGGGTCCGAGTGCTTCCCTTCTCTGCCTCCTGCCTCCCACATTTTCCACTAGCTTTCTCTATTTGAGTCCCTCCCCCCAACCGCTCTAGTTTAAAGTCTCCCCAGTAGCCTTTGCAAATCTCCCCGCTCGGATAATTGGTCCCCCTCGGGTTCAAGTGCTACCCGTCCTTTCTGTACAGGTCACACCTTCCCCAAAAGAGGTCCCAATGATCCAGAAATTCGAATCCCTGCCCGCTGCACCAGTTCCTCAGCCACGCATTTATCCTCCACCTCATTCCATTCCTACTCTAACCGTCGCGTGGCACAGGTAGTAATCCTGACATGGGTACCATTGCGGTTCTTCTCCTTAACTCTCCTCCCAACTCCCTAAATTCTCCTTTGAAGGACCTCTTCTCTTTTTCTACCTATGTCATTGGTACCTATATGTATCACAACCTCAGGCTCCTCTCCTCCGATTTGCAAAGGCTACTGGGAGACTTTAAACTAGAGTGGTTGGGGGGAGGGACTCAAATAGAGAATGCTATTAGACAGTGTGTGAGGCAGGAGGCAGAGAAGGAAAGCACTCAGACCCAACATGTAGGGGGGAGAAGAAAACAATAATAAACAGAGAATAAGAGGTGGTGGGGTTCTTAAATGGGCGAGCAGAGAAACAGAGGGGTGTAAAATGCGGGCGGAAGCAATAGGTAGCAAGGTGAAAAGTAAAAGTGGCAGGCAGACAAATCCAGGGCAAATATCAAAAAGGGCCACTTTTCAACATAATTGTATAAGGGTAAGAGCGTTGTAAAAACAAGCCTGAAGGCTTTGTGTCTCAATGCAAGGAGCATTCGTAATAAGGTGGATGAGTTGAACGTGCAGATAGCAATTAATGATTATGATATAGTTGGGATCACGGAGACATGGCTCCAGGGTGACCAAGGCTGGGAGCTGAACATCCAGGGATATACAATATTCAGGAGGGATAGAGAGAACGGAAAAGGAGGTGGGGTAGCGTTGCTGGTTAGAGAGGAGATTAACGCAGTGGAAAGGAAGGACATTAGCTTGGAGGATGTGGAATCGGTATGGGTAGAGCTGCGAAACACTAAGGGGCAGAAAACGCTGGTGGGTGTTGTGTACAGGCCTCCTAGCAGTAGTAGTGAAGTTGGGGATGGCATCCAACAGGAAATTAGAAATGCGTGGAACAAAGGCAAAACAGTTATAATGGGTGACTTCAATCTACATATAGATTGGGTGAATCAAATTGGCAGGGGTGCTGAGGAAGAGGATTTCTTCGAATGTATGCGGGATAGTTATCTAAACCAACATGTAGAGGAACCAACGAGAGAGCAGGCTATTATAGAATGGGTATTGAGTAATGAGGAAGGGTTAGTTAGCAGTCTTGTTGTGCGTGCCCCCTTGGGCAAGAGTGACCATAATATGGTTGAGTTCTTCATTAGGATGGAGAGTGACATTGTTAATTCAGAAACAACGGTTCTGAACTTAAAGAAAGGTAACTTGAGGGTATGAGACGTGAATTGGCCAAGGTTGACTTGCAATTAGTTCTAAAAGGGTTGACGGTGGATATGCAATGGAAGGCATTTAAAGACTGCATGGATGAACTACAAAATTGTTCATCCCAGTTTGGCAAAAGAATAAATCAGGGAAGGTAGTGCATCCGTGGATAACAAGGGAAATGAGGGATAGTATCAAAGCAAAAGAGAAAGATTAGTTAAAACATATGTAGGTCGCTTGCAGTCAGAAACAGGTGAATTGATCATGGGGAACCAGGATATGGCGGACCAATTGAATAAATACTTGGTTCCGTCTTCACTTAGGAAGACATAAATAATCTGCCGGAAATAGCAGGGGGCCGCGGGTCAAAGGAGATGGAGGAACTGAGTGAAATCCAGGTTAGTCGGGAAGTGGTGTTGGGTAAATTGAATGGATTAAAGGCCGATAAATCACCAGGACCAGATAGGCTGCATCCCAGAGTACTTAAGGAAGTAGCTCCAGAAATAGTGGATGCATTAGTGATAATTTTTCAAAACTCTTTAGATTCTGGAGTAGTTCCTGAGGATTGGAGGGTAGCAAACGTAACCCCACTTTTTAAGAAGGGAGGGAGAGAGAAAACTGGGAATTACAGACAGTTAGTCTAACATCGGTAGTGGGGAAACTGCTAGAGTCAGTTATTAAAGATGGGATAGCAGCAAATTTGGAAAAGTGGTGAAATCATTGGACAAAGTCAGCATGGATTTTAGAAAGGTAAATCGTGTCTGACGAATCTTATAGAATTTTTCGAGGATGTAACTAGTAGAGTGGATAGGGAGAACCAGTGGATGTGTTGTATCTGGACTTTCAGAAGGCTTTCGACAAGGTACCACATAAGAGATTAGGATACAAACTTAAATCATAAGGTATTGGGGGTTCAGTATTGATGTGGATAGAGAACTGGCTGGCAAACAGGATGCAAAGAGTAGGAGTAAAGGGTCCTTTTCACAATGGCAGGCAGTGACTAGTGGGGTACCGCAAGATTCAGTGCTGGGACCGCAGCTATTTACAATTTATATTAATGAACTGGATGAGGGAATTGAAAGCAACATCTCCAAGTTTGCGGATGACACTAAGCTGGGGGGCGGTGTTAGCTGTCAGGAGGATGCTAGGAGAGTGCAAGGTGAGTTGGATAGGCTGGGTGAGTGGGCAAATGTTTGGCAGATGCAGTATAATGTGGATAAATGTGAGGTTATCCACTTTGGTGGCAAAAACGGAAGGCAGACTATTATCTAAATGGTGGCTGATTAGGAAATGGGGAGATGCATCGAGACCTGGGTGTCATGGTACACCAGTCATTGAAAGTAGGCATGCAGGTGCAGCAGGCAGTGAAGATAGCGAATGGTATGTTGGCCTTCATAGCAAGAGGATTTGAGTATAGGAGCAGGGAGGTTCTACTGCAGTTGTACAGGGTCTTGGTGAGACCACACCTGGAGTATTGCGTACAGTTTTGGTCTCCAAATCTGAGGAAGGACATTATAGCCATAGAGGGAGTGCAGAGAAGGTTCACCAGACTGATTCCTGAGATGTCAGGACTTTCATATGAAGAAAGACTGGATAGAGTTGGCTTATACTCGCTAGAATTTAGGAGATTAGGGGGGATCTTATAGAAACGTACAAAATTCTTATGGGGTTGGACAGGCTAGATGCAGGAAGATTTGTTCCCGATGTTGGGGAAGTCCAGGACAAGGGGTCACAGCTTAAGGATAAGGGGAAATCCTTTAAGACCGAGATGAAGAAAAACGTTTTCACACAGAGAGTGGGTGAATTCTCTGGAACTCTCTGCCACAGAGGGTAGTTGAGGCCAGTTCATTTGGCTATATTTAAGAGGGAGTTAGATGTGGCCCTTTGGCTAAGGGGATCAGGGGATATGGAGAGAAGGCAGGTACGGGATACTGAGTTGGATGATCAGCCATGATCATATTGAATGGCGGTGCAGCTCGAAGGGCCGAATGGCCTACTCCTGCACCTATTTTCTATGTTTCTATATTTCTATTTCAGGATATCTTGGACGCGTTCAGACACATCCCTGACCCTGGCACCAGGGAGGCAAACTACCATCCGGGTCTCCTGACTGCGTCCACAGAATCGCCTATCGACCTCCAAACCATAGAGTCCCCTATTACTATTGCCCTCCTCTTCTTTCCTTACCCTTCTGAGCATTAGGGCCGGTCTCTGTGCCGGAGGCCCGCCCGCTGTCGCTACCCCCAGGAAGGAAGTACTTATTTTCAAGGTGTACAGCCACCGGGGTACTCACTAGTCCCTGCCTCTGCCCCTTGCCCTTCCTAACCGTGACCCACTTCTCTGCCTCCTGTGGTCTTGGAGTGGCCACCTCCCTATAACTCCTTTCTATGACCTCCTCACTCTCCCTGATCAGACAGAGGTCATCGAGCTGCTGCTCCAGGTTCTTAACACGGTCCCTTAGGAACCCCATCTCTACGCACCTGACACAGATGTGAACGTCTGGAGGGGTATCAGACTCCATGACCTCTCACATCTGACATCCAGAACAGTAACTGCCCTGGCCCTCATTCTCCCCCCTTACCCTGGGTACAATACAAAGCCTTACCCTGGATACAAATACAAACTGGTGGAGGAAATCAGCAGGGACCTGACTCCCAATCAGCTGCTTAAAAGGAGATAGAAAAGGGATAGAAAAGGAGAAGAGATGATGCAGTGGGAACAAACGGTAAGAGGCTACTCTTACTAAAGATCTTACCACAGATCTCACTAAGGAATTCTCCAAATGCTTACTAGCATGAATAATAAACTGGAGAATAAACTCTCTAAAATGGAGGTTAATTTGTCTAAGAAAATAGATACTGCATGTGATGAATCAAGTGAACAGTTTTGACTCTTTGAAGCAGCAGCTTATGAATTTGGATCAGAAGACAACTCAGGAATTTGCGAGAATGGAATATGATTATAATAAGAAAATTGGTGAACTGACTGAAGGAGTCGATGTCCATAGAAGCTAAGAAGGTTGAAATGCGTGAGATGTCTCAAGAAATATCGATCCTGAAAGAAGAACAATCGAGAGCAATTGAATAAACTGACTGATAAATGTCAAGATTTGGAAGCTAGATCAAGGAGACAGAACGTGAGGATTGTGGGAGTAAAGGAGGGACAAGAGCTTGGAATTCTAATGACCGAACTTGTCACTAAAATACTCAAAGATGTCTTTAAGTTGAAGGAAAACCCGAGGATCGAGGTGGCACATCGGGTAGGTCGCTTCAGAAGATAAATAAATGCTCCCCCAAGACAGATTGTTGTGAAATCTTTGGACATTTCAACCCTGGAAAAACTTATGAAGATGATACCACATGGGGAGAGGCTTACATTTGATGGAGAGACGATCAGATTCTACAGGGACTACCCACGCGAAATACTGGAGATAAGGAATCAGTTTAAAAGAGTTAGCAACATTCTGCAAGAGAAACCAGATGCGAAATACGGTGTAGTGCATCCTGCGAAAATGAAGATTACTTACAACTCTATTCAACGTGCTTTCACGGATTCGGATTCGGCATTTAATTACGCACAAGAAATTGTAAAGAAAATAGGAAAAAGAGAAGTCAAAGTTGATGATTAAAATTTTTAATGGAAAACTGCTGTAATTAAGATGGTGGAACTGCTGCTCTCGTCTCCTCTTATCCCCTCCGAACTTTCCCCTCCTCTCCTCTCATCACCTCCCATTTCAACCCCTCTCTCCACTTCTCTCCTCCTCTTTCCTCCCTCCCCTCTCCCCTCCCCTCCAATGCAGCACCAAAGATAATTGTAATATGGTGCTGGTGAGAGATTGTATCCTCTCTCTCTCCTCTCTCATCCCCTCCCATCTCCTCTCATCTTCCTCTGACCTCTCATCTCCTCTCCCTGTCATCTCTCTCTCCTCTCTCTCTCTCTCTCTCTCTCTCTCTCTCTCTCTCTCTCTCTCTCTTCTCTCTCTCTCTCTCTCTCTCTCTCTCTCTCTCTCTCTCTCCTCTCTCTCCTCTCTCTCTCTCTCTCTCCTCTCTCTCTCTCTCTCTCTCTCTCTCT
>JAXLNO010001822.1:151428-222013 GCA_038087875.1 Malacoraja senta | reverse complement strand
CAAAGGAGATGGAGGAACTGAATGAAATCCAGGTTAGTCGGGAAGTGGTGTTGGGTAAATTGAATGGATTAAAGGCCGATAAATCACCAGGGCCAGATAGGCTGTATCCCAGAGTACTTAAGGAAGTAGCTCCAGAAATAGTGGATGCATTAGTGATAATTTTTCAAAACTCTCTAGATTCTGGAGTAGTTTCTGAGGATTGGAGGGTAGCAAACGTAACCCCACTTTTTAAGAAGGGAGGGCGAGAGAAACGGGGAATTACAGACCAGTTAGTCTAACATCGGTAGTGGGGAAACTGCTAGAGTCAGTTATTAAAGATGGGACAGCAGCACATTTGGAAAGGTGGTGAAATCATTGGACAAAGTCAGCATGGATTAACGAAAGGTAAATCGTGTCTGACGAATTTTACACAATTTTTCGAGGATGTAACTAGTAGAGTGGATATGGGGAAAACCAGTGGATGTGTTGTATCTGGACTTTCAGAAGGCTTTCGACAAGGTACCACATAAGAGATTAGTATACAAACTTAAAGCACACGATATTGGGGGTTCAGTATTGATGTGGATAGAGAACTGGCTGGCAAACATGAAGCAAAGAGTAGGAGTAAACGGGTCCTTTTCACAATGGCAGGCATTGACTAGTGGGGTACCGCAAGGCTCAGTGCTGGGACCCCAGCTATTCACAATTTATATTAATGAACTGGATGAGGGAATTGAAGGCAACATCTCCAAGTTTGCGGAGGACACTAAGCTGGGGGGCAGTGTTAGCTGTGAGGAGGATGCTAGGAGACGGCAAGGTGACATGGATAGGCTGGGTGAGTGAGCAAATGTTTGGCAGATGCAGTATAATGTGGATAAATGTGAGATTATCCACTTTGGTGGCAAAAAAGGAAAGCAGACTATTATCTAAATGGTGGCCGATTAGGAATGGGGAGATGCAGCGAGACCTGGGTGTCATGGTACACCAGCCATTGAAAGTAGGCATGCAGGTGCAACAGGAAGTGAAGAAAGCGAATGGTATGTTAGCTTTCATAGCAAAAGGATTTGAGTATAGGAGCAGGGAGGTTCTACTGCAGTTGTACAGGGTCTTGGTGAGACCACACCTAGAGTATTGCGTACAGTTTTGGTCTCCAAATCTGAGGAAGGACATTATAGCCATAGAGGGAGTGCAGTGAATGTTCACCAGACTGATTCCTGGGATGTCAGGACTTTCATATGAAGGAAGACTGGATAGACTTGGCTTATACTCGCTAGAATTTAGGAGATTGAGAGGGGATCTCATAGAAACGTACAAAATTCTTATGGGGTTGGACAGGCTAGATGCAGGAAGATTGTTCCCGATGTTGGGGAAGTCCCCGGAGAAGGGGTCACAGCTTAAGGATAAGGGGGAAATCCTTTAAGACCGAGATGAGAAAAAACTTGTTCACACAGAGAGTGGTGAATCTCTGGAACTCTCTGCCACAGAGGGTAGTTGAGGCCAGTTCATTGGCTATATTTAAGAGGGAGTTAGATGTGGCCCTTGTGGCTAAAGGGATCAGGGGGTATGGAGAGAAGGCAGGTACGGGATACTGAGTTGGATGATCAGCCATGATCATATTGAATGGCGGTACAGGCTCGAAGGGCCGAATGGCCTACTTCTGCACCTATTTTCTATGTATCTATGTATCTATGAGAGGAGAGGAGATGAGAGGAGACAATCTCTCACGTAGTCCATTTTGCAATTATCTTTGGTGCTAGTTGTGAGGGGAGGCGAGAGAGAGGGAGAGAGAAGGAGTGAGAGGGGTGGAGAGAGGCGGGGAGTAGTGGAGAGAGAGAGAGGAGAGGAGGGAGATGAAGGGGAGCGGGAGATCGAGGGGAGAGGAGGGAGGAGAGGAGAGAATAGGGGAAGGGTGAAAAGGAGACAATCTCTCCTCTATCGATTTTGCAATTTTCTTTGGTGCTGGTTTTGAGGGTAGGCAGGAGAGGGGAGGAGAGAGGAGGGGAGGTGTGAAGAGGGGAGGAGAGATGTCGAGGAGGGAGGAGCTGAGAGAAGAGGGGAGGGGAGAGAAGCGGCGAGGAGGGGAGGGGAAAGAGGAGGAGAGGAGTGAGGAGAGGTGAGGAAGGGAGAGGGAGCAAAGATGGGAGGAGAGGGGAAGAAAAGAGAGGATATGTGGGGAGTAGATGAGTGAATGAGGGGAGAGGCGAGGGGAGGGGGCGTGAGAGGAGATGAGAGGAGAGGAGAGGAGAGAACAATCTCACCACTATATTACAATTACCTTTGGTGATGGATTTGAGGGAAGGGAGAGAGTAGGGTGGAGGAGAGGAGAGGGGAGAAGGAGAGGAGAGGAGAGCAAGGGCGCAGAAAGGGGAGGAGGGGAGAGGATAGAAGAGGGGTAGGAAGGAGAGGAGATGGGATGGGAGGGGAGGAAATGCGGGGAATAGATGAGGGGAGGAGAGGGAAGGGAGAGGAGATGGGAGCAGATGAGAGGAGAAGAGAGTGGATGTGGGCAGAGGAGAGGAAAGGGGACAATCTCTCGCCACCACCATACGACAAATATGTTTGGTGATTGATTTGTGGGAAGGAGAAGAGAGGACAGGATAGGAGAGGAGAGGGTAGGGGGTAGGAGATGGGAGGAGGGGAGGGGTGAGGAGAGGAGAGGAGAGCACAGTAGTGGAGGGAGAGGAGCGGAGAGGGGAGGAGGAGCGGTGCGGGAGGATAAGAGGAGAGGAGAGGGGTGGAGGGAGGGGATGGGGAGAGAAGAGAGAGGAGTGGAAGATGAGAGAAGAGAGAGCAGGTGAGGGGAGGAGGGGAAGGAGAGGAGAGGGGAAAGGTGGGGGGAGGGGAGGAGAGGAAGGGATTTTGTAACAGAGGAGAGGGGAGGTGATGTGAGTCGAGGAACGAGGAGAGGAGGAGAGGAGAGGGGAGGAGAGGGCAGGGATGGTGAGGAGAGGAGAGGGGAGTTACGAGGCAAGAGCAGAGGAGAGGGTGGTGGGGAGAGGGAAGGGGCAGAGTGGAGGGGAGGAGTGGGGAGGAGAGGGGAGAAGAGGGGGAGTGGATGGGTGGAGAAGGGAGGAGAGGAGATGCGATGAATGGCGGGGAGAGGGAGATGGGTAGGGATGAGATGGATGGAGGAGAGAGGAGAGGGGTGGATAGGACTGGTGCGAAGAGCGGAGTGGAGGAGAGAGGGGTGACAATCTCTCACCTACACCATATTCCAGTTATCTTTAGTGCTGCATTTGTGGGGAGGGGAGAAAGAGGGAGAGGGAGGAAAGAGAAGGAGAGGAGGAGAGGAAAAGGGGTGTGGAAGGGATGAGAGGGGTGGAGAGGGGAGGGGTAAGGAGAGGAGAGGAGATGGGGGGATAAGAGAGGAGTGGAGGGAAGGGTGTATAGGAGGAGCGGGGAGAAGTTGTGGGGAAAGGGGAGGAGGGGAAAGGAGCAGAGGAAGGAACATGAGGGGATGGAAGGATAGTGAAGAGAGGAGAGGAGAGGAGAGGGGATGAGAGGGGAGGAGCGAAGAGGAGAGGAGAAGAGAGGAAGGAAGAGTAGGAGAGACAATGACGGGCACCCGAAAAAGGGGACACATCACCCCGATCCAGGCCTCTCTCCACTGGCTCCCTGTGCGGTTCCGTATAAACTTCAAGATCCTCCTCCATGTCTACAACGCCATCAATGGGCTTGCCCCCTCTACATAAAAATACTTCTCACCGACCACTCCACCTCCAGGCCCCTGAGAGCGGCCGACTTGGGGTTGCTGAATATCCCACGGTCTAGGCATAAGCTCAGGGGCGACCGCGCCTTTGCGGTTGCAACCCCTAGACTGTGGAAGAGCATCCCCTTTCCCATCAGAACTGGCCCCTCCATCGACTCTTTTAAGTCAAGACAAACAACTTATCTATACCCCCAAGCCTTTCCTGACGTCCTCTGAGTGAGGGCTACATGGAAATATTTATGTAGTTTTGTTTTGTTTATGCTATTCTTATAACAAATATAAAACACTTTGGCCAACGAGAGTTGTTTTTTTAAATGTGCTATATAAATAATTGTGACTTGACTTGACTTGACAATCTCTCAGCTCCACCATATTACAATTATTTTTGGTGCTGGTTTGGAGGGACGGAGAGAAAGGGATGGGGAAGGGAGGATAGAGGAGGGGAAGAAAAGAACGGAGATGTTGGGATAGATGAGGGGAGAAGGGGATAGGAGAGGAGAGGAGCGGAGAGGGGAGGGGAGGAGAGGAGAGGAGAGGAGAGGCGATGAGAGGGGAGGAGAGGAGATGAGAGGGGGGGGAGATGAGAGGAGAGGAGAGGAGAGGAGATGGAAGAAGGGGAAGTAGATTAAAGGAGGGTAGAGGACAGGAGAGGAGAGCAGCGGAGGAAAGGGGAGGAGAAGAGCTTGGGGGATAGGAAGTATGGTGAGGAGAGGGGATGGTAGGAGAGGGGTGTGGAGGAGGAGAGGCGGTGTGTAGTAGAGAGGGGGAGAGTAGAGAAGAAGGGAGGTGAGAAGAGAAGAGACGGGAGAGAGTAGAAGAAAGTAAAGGAAAGGAGAAGTAAGGATGGGGAGGGGAGAGGGACGGAGTGGAGAGGGGAGGGGAGGAGAGGAGAGAGGTGGGAGAGGGGGAGGAAGGAGAGAGAGTAGAAGGGAGGGGAGACAGTGGAGGAAAGTATAGGAGAGGAGGAGCAAGGAAAAGTGGATGTGGGGCAAGAGGAGAGAAGGGAAGGGGAGGTGAGGGAGGCAGATGGGAGAGGAGAGGTGAGGGATGTGGAGGAGGGGAGAGGAAGGGGAGGAGAGGGTAGGAGAGGAGATGAGAGGTGAGGAGAGGGGAGGGAGAAGAGAGGAGAGGATAGGGGAGGTGGGGGGAGGAGAGGGTGGAGAGGTGAGGAGAGTGGAGGAGAGGGGAGGAGTCGAGGGGAGAGGACAGGGGAGGAGGGAGACAATAGACAATAGGCAATAGGTGCAAGAGTAGGCCATTTGGCCCTTTGAGCCAATACCGCCATTCAATGTGATCGTGGCTGATCATCCCACAATCAGTACCCCGTTCCTGCCTTCTCCCCATATCCCTTGACTGCTATATTTAAGAGCCCTTTCTATCTCTCTGTTGAAAGTATCCAGAGAACCAGCCTCCACCGCCCTCTGAGGCAGAGAGTTCCACACACATAACTCTCCGTGAGAAAAAGTGTTTCCTCGTCTGCGTTCTAAATGGCTTACTCCATATTCTTAAACTGTGGCCCCTGATTCTGGACTCCCCCAACATCGGGAACATGTTTCCTGCCTCTAGCGTGTCCAAACCCTTAATAATCTGATATGTTTCAATAAGATACCCTCTCAACCTTCTAAATTCATCCTTCTAACTCCTAAATAAGCCTAGCCGCTCCATTTTCTCATCATGTGACAGTCCCGCCATCCTGGGAATTAACCTTGTGAACCTACGCTGCACTCCCTCAATAGCAAAGGCGTTGTGTTCAATAGCCTGATGGTTGTTGGGATGACAGTCAAAACCTTTTTTTCCCAAATATCAAATACTCGAGAACATCTATTTAAGGTCAGATGGTCAAAGTTTAAAGGAGATGTGCAGGCAGGTTTTTTAAAACGGAGATTGGAGAGTACCTGGAACACACTACGGTGAGTGAACTGGCGAAAAATCGTAGCGCTATCACGAACGGTTTTTTCACAAATAGGAAGACCGCCAAACCGGAACATAACAAGATCAGAGTATTAGTTATGTACTGGACTAAGTGGGAACCGTTGGGGCCCAGTCACACGGGAAGCCTGGTCCCCCAATGCGACCGTTCCCGCAACGCAATATTCCACACTCGCACATAGCCCCTAACTGCGCAGGTGTGCCTCATTTCCCCTCATCCCCGAGCACTCCCTCTTCATGGGTGGGAGGGGAGGGGGGAGGGGGGAAGGGAAGTCTGGTGTGTGACAGGGTGGGTGTGCGGTGGGAGGTGTGTGTGTGGATGGACAGGTGAAGGAGGGGGGGAGAGGGTGGTGTGGGGAGAGGGTGTTGTGGGGGGGTTGTGGGGGAGGGGCAGTTGTGGGGGGGTTGTGGGAGAGAGGAAGGAGTTGTACGAGAGGGGGGTTGTGAGGGCAGGGCGGTGTGGGGGCGGGTAGTTGCATGGGCCCTGGGGAGTGTGGGCGGCAGGGTGTATAAGGGTGTGTGTGAGCGAGGGTGTGTGGGGGGATGGGTATGTGTGCGTGGGGGTTGTGTGTGTGGTGGGTGGGTGTGTGGCAAGGGGGCTGGTGGGGGGAGGGGTGTGCGGGGGGTGTGCGTGGTGGGGGTGTGCGTGTGGGTTGTGTGGGGGGTGGGTTTTGTGGGCGGGGTGGGGGTGTGTGCATGTGGGTTATGTAGGGGAGGGGGTTTGTGGGCAGGGTGGTTGTGTGTGGGCGGAGGGTGTGTGGCGGGGTGGGTGTGTATGCGTGGCGTTGTGTGGGGGGATGGGTGTGTGGGCGGGGTGGGTTGTGTGGGTGGAGGGTGTGTGGGCAGGGGGGAGTGAGCTCGGAGAATACATGGGGAAGAGCCATGGTGGAGAGGGGGCATCACGGGGGAGGGGTAGGAGCCAGGAAGGGGCACCAGAGGGGTAGTGGCTAGAATTGGCGGTGCGATGGCGACACAGCGGGCGCTGGTCGCTGGTCATTCACCCCCGCCGGCATCAGAGTCTCCGCTTTCCATTTGGCGACATCGGCGACATCTCCAACTCTGGGCCGGGCGGGCTGGGTTGGGTACCCGACTCTGGGCAGGGCTGGGTTTCCGACTGGGCAGGTCTGGGTCTCCCACGCTGGGCTGGGCTGGATTGGGTCGGGTTTCTGAGGCTGGGCTGCTGCTTGGGGCTGGGCTGCTGCTTGGGGCTGCGCTGCTTCGGGTCCCTCCTATTGGAAACCTCCGCCGGCCATCTTCAGCTCCAGTAAAGACGCGATGCCGCAGGAACGGGCGGACGTCCCGGAGAGTGACAGGGGAAGAGACTAAACCGCGCGGCGCTGACTGGCAGGAGAAGAGATTGATCTGCGCACGCTCTGTTTTCAAGATTTTTAAACCTCGCTAACTTTTACGACATTCAACCGATTGGAACAAAATTGGTGCATTCACAGCATAGAAGACCGGTGAGTGAACTGGCGAAAGTTCGGAGCGCTATCGCGAACAATTTTTGGTTTGAATAAACAGATTTTTTTTTGTGTTGTAATTCTATACGTTTGGGTTTATTATATACTTCTTATGAAAGAGGGATATCGAAAAATATAATTTGTTTTTCAAATCAAAAAAGCAATACCGTGCAATAAAAAAACAAGGCTCGAAGTACTGGGAGCAACCCAAGGAATTCATAGTTTGGAGTTTTGTTGGAGTCGTTGTGTTCAATAGCCTGATGGTTGTTGGAAAGACCATCAAAACTTCCCAGGATGGAAATATCAAATAGTAGTGAACACAGATATAAGGGCCAGAGGGGCAATGTTTAAAGGAGATGTGCAGTGCAGGTTAATAAAAACAGAGTTCGGGGAGTACCTGGAACATACTGCCAGAGTTAGTGGAGGCTGAAATTATAATAGTGGCATTTAAGAGACATTTTTAGATAGGCAAATGAATATACAGGGAATGGAGGGATATGGATTATGTGCAAACAGATAAGAGTTGGTCTTGGCATTATGTTCAGCTTTGTTATTTTAGTTACAAAAATCCTATGAAGGAACCATTAATTTAAGTTTAATATCGGGGTGGGAGATTGCAACCTTCACATGGTCCACCCTGTTTCAACTAAAGCAATCAACCCGATGTGCACAAACAAATAGATCAAATAGAACAAGTTGACCTACAACTTTAGGCTGTGCACGCCATACGCTAGAAGAAGAAGGAGAATTTTAATATCAATTTCTCTCTTTACTTCTCTCTCTAGATGTGAACCTTAGTTTATCCATTTTTATCCAAGGACTGTAATTGGTAAATAAGGACAATGAAACTGTTCAGATTTTATCCATCACTGGTTACTTGTTGACTCTTGGTAACCACATGTACATGGCAACAAATTTCATCACAATAGTGAATTAGTCAATAATCATCAAAGAAAACTTTCAATAGTCAATTAGTCAATGTCCATAGAACATTTTCAAGAGGATTTGCTTTGAATAAATAAAAACAATTTTGTGTTGTAATTCTATAGGTTTGGGTTCATTATATATATATTATGAAAGGGATATAGAAAAACAAAATTTGTTTTTGATGACATTTTTCTAGAGAGGGAGTGTTAGAGAGGGAAGCAAAATGGTGGAGGAGTGTAGAGGAGAGAAGATGGGAGAGAAGATGGAAGGGAGGAAGGGAGGGGCAGGGGAGGAGAGAAGGCGAGGGCAGGAGAGGGGGAGAGAGGCGAGAGGGAGAGGGAATGGAGGAGAGGTGAGGGGAGGAGAGGAGACGAGGGATGAATGGAGGAGAGGAGGAGGGAGAAGAGGGGAGATGGGATGGGTGGAGAGGGGAGAGGACAGATGGGAGGCGTTGAGAGGAGAGTAGAAGAGAGGAGTGGGGAGGGGAGGGAGAGAGGATGTGTGGGGAGGAGGGGGGATAGTGGAGTTGGGAAGAGGGGAGGGGAGAGGAGAGATGAGGAGAGGAGAGAGGAGAAGAGAGGAAAGTAAAGGAGAGCAGGAGCGAGAAAGCAGAGGGGAGGTGCGCGAGGAGAAGGGAGGATAGGGGAGAGGAGTGGAGAGGGGAGAGAGGAGAGGGGAGGAGAGGGCAGAGGGGGGATGGGAGGGAGGGGGAGAGAGGAAAGAGGAGGAGTGGAGAGTAGAGGAAAGGAGAGGAGAGGAGGGGATGAGAGGAGAGAGAGCGGAGTGGAGGGGAGGAGGAGGATGTGTCGAGAGGAAAGGGTGGGGAGTTGAGGAGAGGAGACAGAAGAGAGGTGTAGAGGGGAGCAGCGGAGGGGTGAAGAGGGGAGGAGGGGAGAGGAGAGGAGGAACGGGAGGGGAGCAGAGGAAAGGATGGGAAATGGGTGGGGAGGGAGGATAATGGAGATGAGTGGAGAAGAGTTAAGTGAAGGAGGGAAGAGGAGGGAAGAGGGGAGTGTGGGGAGGGAGGAGAAGAGAGGGAAAGAGAGAGGATAAATGAGGAGAGGAGATGAGAGGGGAGGGAAGAAGGAGGGGAGAGGAGAAGCGAGGAGAGGCGAGGGAAGGAGGGGAGAGACGAGAGGGAATTAAAGGAGAAGAGAGGATTTGGAGAGGGGAGGCGAGGAGAGTAGAGGAGAGGGAAGGAGAGGAGAGGAGAGGGAGATGGATGGGAGATGGAGGGAAGCGGGAGATTGAGGGGAGCAGAGAGGAGGAGAGGAGAGGAGAGGGGAAGGGTGAAGAGGGGAGGAGGGGAGAGGAGAGGGTTGGAGAGGTGGGGAGAGGCGAGGAGGAGAGAGGAGGGCAGAAGAGGGGAGGGGAGGGGAGGGACAAGAGGAGAAGTGATTAGAGGGGAGAGGAGGAGAGGAGAGAGGAGAGAGGAGAGGTGAGGGGGAGATGAGAGGGTGAGGGAGCAGAGGAGGGGAGAAGAGGAGAGGGAGGAGAGGGAGGGCATGAGAGGCGAGGAGAGGAGAAGAGAGTGGATAGGAGAGGGTAGGAGAGGAGACGAGAGCAGTTGAGGAAAGGCATAGAGGGGATAGGGGAGGAGGGGAGAGGAGAAGAGAGGGGAGTTCGGAGGGGAGGAGAGCAGAGGAGAGGGGGTGGGGAGAGGAGAGGGGCAGAGAGGTGGTAGAGGGGAGGAGAGGGGCGGACAAGAGATGGGACAAGGGGAGGGAGAGGGAGGGTAGGGGAGAGATGAGGTGAGGAGATGAGTGGAGAGTGGAGGTTTGGAGACAATCTATCAGCACCATATTACTATTATATTTGAGGGTAGGAGAGAGAGTAGGAGAGGAATGGAGGAGAGAGGAGGAGAGGAGAGGGATCAGAGCAGAGAGGATGGGAGGAGAGGGGAGGTGAGGAGAGGTGTGGAAAGGGATGAGACGAGATGAGGAGTGTACACAGGAGTGGAGAGGAGAGACAATCTCTCACCTGCACCATATTACAATTATCTTTGATGCTGCATTGGTGGGGAGGGGAGAGAGAGGGAGAGGGAGGGGAGGAAAGAGGAGGAGAGAAGTGGAGAGGAGGGGTTGAAATGGGAGGTGATGAGAGGAGAGGAGGGAAAAGTTCGGAGGGGATAAGAGGAGACGAGAGGAGCAGTTCCACCATCTTAATTACAGCACAGTTTTCCATTAAACAATTTAATCATCAACTTTGACTTCTCTTTTTCCTATTTTCTTTACAATTTATTGTGCGTAATTAAATGCCGAATCCGAATCCGTGAAAGCACGTTGAATAGAGTTGTAAGTAATCTTAATTTTCCAGATGCACTACACCGTATTTCGCATCTGGTTTCCCTTGCAGAATGTTGCTAACTCTTTTAAACTGTTTCCTTATCTCCAGTATTTCGCATTGGTAGTCCCTGTAGAATCTGACCGTCTCTCCATCAAATGTAAGCCTCTCCCCATGTGGTATCATCTTCATAAGTTTTTCCAGGGTTGGAATGTCCAAAAATTTCACAACAATCTCTCTTGGGGTAGCATTTATTTCTCTTCTGAAGCGACCTACCCGATGTGCCACCTCAATCCTCGCGTTTTCCTTCAACTTAAAGACATCTTTGAGTATTTTAGTGACAAGTTCGGTCATTAGAGTTCCAAGCTCTTGTCCCTCCTTTACTCCTACAATCCTCACGTTCTGTCTCCTTGATCTAGCTTCCAAATCTTGACATTTATCAGTCAGTTTATTCAATTGCTCTCGATTAGCCCCCTGTTCTTCTTTCAGCATCGATATTTCTTGAGACATCTCACGCATCTCAACCTTCTTAGCTTCTATGGACATCGACCCCTTCAGTCAGTTCACCAATTTTCTTATTATAATCATATTCCATTCTCGCAAATTCCTGAGTTTTCTTCTGATCCAAATCCATAAGCTGCTGCTTCAAAGAGTCAAACTGTTCATTTGATTCATCACATGCAGTATCTATTTTCTTAGACAAATTAACCTCCATTTTAGAGAGTTTATTCTCCAGTTTATTCTCCAGTTTATTATTCATGCTAGTAAGCATTTTGGAGAATTCCTTAGTGAGATCTGTGGTAAGATCTTTAGTAAGAGTAGCTCTTACCGTTTGTTCCCACTGCATCATCTCTTTCTCCTTTTCTATCCCTTTTCTATCTCATTTTAAGCAGCTGAATGGGAGTCAGGTCCCTGCTGATTTCCTCCACCAGTTTGTATTGTATCTAGGGTAAGGCTTTGTATTGTATCCAGGGTAAGGGGGGAGAATGAGGGCCAGGGCAGTTTACTGTTCTGGATGTCAGATGTGGGAGGTCATGGAGTCTGATACCCCTCCAGACGTTCACATCTGTGTCAGGTGCGTAGAGATCGGGTTCCTTAGGGACCGTGTTAGGAACCTGGAGCAGCAGCTCGATGGCCTCTGTCTGATCAGGGAGAGTGAGGAGGTCATAGAAAGGAGTTATAGGGAGGTGGCCACTCCAAGACCACAGGAGGCAGAGAAGTGGGGTCACGGTTAGGAAGGGCAAGGGGCAGAGGCAGGGACTAGTGAGTACCCCGGTGGCTGTACACCTTGGAAATAAGTACTCCTGTTTGAGTACTGTTGGGGGGGACAGCCTTCCTGGGGGTAGCGACAGCGGCCGGGCCTCCGGCACAGAGACCGGCCCTATTGCTCAGAAGGGTAAGGAAAAGAAGAGGAGGGCAATAGTAATAGGGGACTCTATGGTTAGGAGGTCGGATAGGCGATTCTGTGGACGCAGTCAGGAGACCCGGATGATATCTGAACGCGTCCAAGATATCCTGAAATAGAAACATTGAAACATAGAAAATAGGTGCAGGAGTAGGCCATTCCGCCCTTCGAGCCTGCACCGCCATTCAATATGATCATGGCTGATCATCCAACTCAGTATCCCGTACCTGCCTTCTCTCCATATTCCCTGATCCCCTTAGCCACAAGGGCCACATCTAACTCCCTCTTAAATATAGCCAATGAACTGGCTTCAACTACCCTCTGTGGCAGAGAGTTCCAGAGATTCACCACTCTCTGTGTGAAAACGTTTTTCCTCATCTCGGTCTTAAAGGATTTCCCCCTTATCTTTAAGCTGTGACCCCCTTGTCCTGGACTTCCCCAACATCGGCAACAACCTTCCTGCATCTAGCCCGTCCAACCCCATAAGAATTTTGTACGTTTCTATAAGATCCCCTCTCAATCTCCTAAATTCTAGCGAGTATAAGCCAAGTCTTTCCAGTCTTTATTCATATGAAAGTCCTGACATCTCAGGAATCAGTCTGGTGAACCTTCTCTGCACTCCCTCTATGGCTATAATGTCCTTCCTCAGATTTGGAGACCAAAACTGTACGCAATACTCCAAGTGTGGTCTCACCAAGACCCTGTACAACTGCAGTAGAACCTCCCTGCTCCTATACTCAAATCCACTTGCTATGAAGGCCAACATACCATTCGCTTTCTTCACTGCCTGCTGCACCTGCATGCCTACTTTCAATGACTGGTGTACCATGACACCCAGGTCTCGCTGCATCTCCCCATTTTCTAATCTGCCACCATTTAGATAATAGTCTGCCTTCCCGTTTTTGCCACCAAAGTGGATAACCTCACATTTATCCACATTATACTGCATCTGCCAAACATTTGCCCACTCACCCAGCCACCTTGCAGTCTCCTAGCATCCTCCTCACAGCTAACACTGCCCCCCAGCTTAGTGTCATCCGCAAACTTGGAGATGTTGCTTTCAATTCCCTCATCCAGATCATTAATATAAATTGTAAATAGCTGGGGTCCCAGCACTGAGCCTTGCGGTACCCCACTAGTCACTGCCTGCCATTGTGAAAATGACCCGTTTACTCCTACACTTTGCTTCCTGTTTGCCAGCCAGTTCTCTATCCACATCAATACTGAACACCCAATACCGTGTGATTTAAGTTTGTATCCTAATCTCTTATGTGGTACCTTGTCGAAAGACTTCTGAAAGTCCAGATACAACACATCCACTGGTTCTCCCCTATCCACTCTACTAGTTACATCCTCGAAAAATTCTATAAGATTCGTCAGACACGATTTACCTTTCGTAAATCCATGCTGACTTTGTCCAATGATTTCACCCCTTTCCAAATGTGCTGCTATCCCATCTTTAATAACTGACTCTAGCAGTTTCCCCACTACCGATGTTAGACTAACTGGTCTGTAATTCCCCGTTTTCTCTCTCCCTCCCTTCTTAAAAAGTGGGGTTACGTTTGCTGCCCTCCAATCGTCAGGAACTACTCCAGAATCTAAAGAGTTTTGGAAAATTATCACTAATGCATCCACTATTTCCGGAGCTACTTCCTTAAGTACTCTGGGATGCAGCCTATCTGGCCCTGGTGATTTATCGGCCTTTAATCCATTCAATTTACCCAACACTACTTCCCGACTAACCTGGATTTCACTCAGTTCCTCCATCTCATTTGACCCGCGGCCCCCTGCTATTTCCGGCAGATTATTTATGTCTTCCTTAGTGAAGACGGAACCAAAGTAGTTATTCAATTGGTCCGCCATATCCTTGTTCCCCATGATCAATTCACCTGTTTCTGACTGCAAGGGACCTACATATGTTTTAACTAATCTCTTTCTGTTCACATGTCTATAGAAACTTTTGCAGTCAGTTTTTATGTTCCCTGCCAGTTTCATTTCATAATCTATTTTCCCTTTCCTAATTAAGCCCTTTGTCCTCCTCTGCTGGTCTCTGAATTTCTCTCAGTCCTCTGGTATGCTGCTTTTTCTAGCTAATTTGTACGTATCATCTTTTGCTTTGATACTATCCCTGATTTTCCTTGTTAGCCACGGATGCACTACCTTCCCTGATTTATTATTTTGCCAAACTGGGATGAACAATTTTGTAGTTCATCCATGCAGTCTTTAAATGCCTTCCATTGCATATCCACCGTCAACCCTTTTTAGAACTAATTGCCAGTCAATCTTGGCCAATTCACGTCTCATACCCTCAAAGTTACATTTCTTTAAGTTCAGAACCGTTGTTTCTGAATGAACAATGTCACTCTCCATCCTAATGAAGAACTCAACCATATTATGGTCACTCTTGCCCAAGGGGGCACGCACAACAAGATTGCTTACTAACCCTTCCTCATTACTCAATACCCAGTCTAGAATAGCCTGCTCTCTCGTTGGTTCCTCTACATGTTGGTTTAGATAACTATCCCGCATACATTCCAAGAAATCCTCTTCCTCAGAACCCCTGCCAATTTGATTCACCCAATCTATATGTAGATTGAAGTCACCCATTATAACTGTTTTGCCTTTGTTGCACGCATTTCTAATTTCCTGTTGAATGCCATCCTCAACTTCACTACTACTGCTAGGTGGCCTGTACACAACACCCAGCAGCGTTTTCTGCCCCTTAGTGTTTCGCAGCTCTACCCATACCGATTCCACATCCTCCAAGCTAATGTCCTTCCTTTCCACTGCGTTAATCTCCTCTCTAACCAGCAACGCTACCCCACCTCATTTTCATTTCTCTCTATCCCTCCTGAATATTGAATATCCCTGGATGTTCAGCTCCCAGCCTTGGTCACCCTGGAGCCATATCTCCGTGATCCCAACTATATCATAATCATTAATTGCTATCTGCCGTTCAACTCATCCACCTTATTACGAATGCTCCTTGCATTGGGACACAAAGCCCTCAGGCTTGTTTTTACAACGCTCTTACCCCTTATACAATTATGTTGAAAAGTGGCCCTTTTTGATTTTTGCCCTGGATTTGTCTGCCTGCCACTTTTACTTTTCACCTTGCTACCTATTGCTTCTGCCCGCATTTTACACCCCTCTGTTTCTCTGCTCGCCCATTTAAGAACCCCACCACCTCTTATTCTCTCTTTATTATTGTTTTCTTCTTTCCCCCCTACATGTTGGGTCTGAGTGCTTTCCTTCTCTGCCTCCTGCCTCACACACTGTCTAATAGCATTCTCTATTTGAGTCGCTCCCCCCAACCATTCTAGTTTCAAGTCTCCCCAGTAGCCTTTGCAAATCGGAGGGAGAGGAGCCTGAGGTTGTGATACATATAGGTACCAAAGACATAGGTAGAAAACGAGAAGAGGTCTTGAAAGGAGAATTTAGGGAGTTGGGAGGAGAGTTAAGGAGAAGGACCGCAAAGGTAACAATCTCAGGATTACTACCTGTGCCACGCGACGTTTAGAGTAGGAAAGGAATGAGGTGGAGGATAAATGCGTGGCTGAGGAACTGGTGCAGCGGGCAGGGATTCAAATTTCTGGATCATTGGGACCTCTTTTGGGGAAGGTATGACCTGTACAGAAAGGACGGGTTGCACTTGAACCCGAGGGGGACCAATATCCTGGCGGGGAGATTTGCAAAGGCTACTGGGGAAACTTTAAACTAGAGCGGTTTGGGGTGGGATTCAAATAGAGAAAGCTAGTGGAAAATGTGGGAGGCAGGAGGCAGAGAAGGGAAGCACTCGGACACAAAATGTAGGGGAGAAAGAAGAAAAAGATAATAAACAGTTAATAAGTGGTGGTGGGTTTCTTAGATGTGTATATTTTAATGCTAGGAGCATTGTAAGAAAGGTGGATGAGCTTAGAGCCTGGATTGACACCTGGAAGTATGATGTTGTGGCGATCAGTGAAACATGGTTGCAGGAGGGCTGTGATTGGCAACTAAATATTCCAGGATTTCGTTGCTTCAGGGGTGATAGAATTGGAGGGGCAAGAGGTGGCTGTGTTGCATTGCTTGTCAAGGAAGATATTACAGCAGTGCTTTGGCAGGATAGATTAGAGGGCTCGTCCAGGGAGGCTATTTGGGTGGAACTGAGAAATGGGAAAGGTGTAGCAACACTTATAGGGGTGTATTATAGACCGCCAAATGGGGAGCGAGAATTGGAAGAGCAAATATGTAAGGAGATAGCAGATATTAGTAGTAAGCAAAAGGTAGTGATTGTGGGAGATTTCAATTTTCCACACATAGACTGGGAAACACATTCTGTAAAAGGGCTGGATGGTTTGGAGTTTTTAAAATGCGTGCAGGATAGTTTTTTGCAGCAATACATAGAGGTTCCTACTAGAGAAGGGGCTGTGCTGGACCTCCTGTTAGGAAATGAGACAGGGCAGGTGGCGGAGGTATGCGTCGGGGAGCACTTCGGGTCCAGTGATCACAATACCATTAGTTTCAATATAATTATGGAGAGGGTCAGAACTGGACCTAGGATTGAGATTTTTGATTGGAGAAAGGCTAACTTTGAGGGGATGCGAAAGGATTTAAAAGGAGTGAATTGGGACATGTTGTTTTATGGGAAGGATGTAGAAGAAAAATGTAGAAGAAAAACGGGGATTCGGCTGCAGGCGTCGCGAGGCCGAGTTACGTCAACAACGAAGGATCCTGACCCGGAATGTCAGGAAACACTGGCAAGAGAGCAGTCCTGATCTATCATCATTGGTGAGAGGCTGCCTGAGGTGCCCGAGGCAAGAGCTCGTGTGAGGTGCCCGAGGCAAGAGCTCTCCTGCAGCCGGTTTTGCGGTGCCACGCTCCGGGAAGCCCTCAGAGCCAAGCGGACTTTGACCGGCGCTCAGCCGTGGTGCCGACCCGGGTCCCAGACGCGGGCGCCGTCGGCCGCTTCGTCCGACCCGGCTTCTACCCGCGATAAAGGCCTCTGGCCGCGGTCCCGTTCGACAGGCTCCCGGCGTAGAACAGCACAGCGAGGCAGTACCGCGAACGCAGCAGCCCCCTCCGGTCAAAAACAACGGCGGCGGTAATCTTAGGCCCGACGACGGCAACTTACTTTCACCGACCACCCGTACACTTCGGCCACGACAGGGCCCGCGCTGACTGCCGCTGTCCACCGGGCCGCTCCGACCTTGGCCGTTACACAGGGGCGACTTGACAACTTAACAACACCAAGGGAGGACGTTTATTATTTCATCCCGTGTCTTATTTAGTATTCTCATTTATCGCGATTTTCCTTCTTTTAAAAAAAAAACTAGTAAAGCGGGGTTTTTAATCTTTAAAAATCTTTTATCGCGCAAGGAAATCTCTGTGCTACCAACCAAGATAAATTTTATCGTGACTTTCTTTTTAAACTAGTAAAATAGCGTTTTATCCTGTCATCGTGCATTCCGTGCTGCCAGCCGAGACCAATTTTGTGATCTTCGCTGGTAACTTACTGCTTTTAACTGTTTTTAACATTGAAGATTTTACTACCACATAGCCCAATTGCAATATATGACATAGAATACTGTAAGCTCGCTCGTGCCGTATTGGATTTCTAAAATTCTAAAATACGTTTCGTGGAAATGGGTCGAAACACTCAGCTACCCCCTTTCTAGGCTACCCTAGAGGTCGCCGACCATTGTTTATTATTGTCAATTTACTGGCTGGGGACATCAACCTCAACCCTGGCCCAAAAGGTCAGCACCGAGGACGTAAACCAAAGTACCCGTGTGGTTTGTGCTCATTTGCTGTTAAAGATTCTGGCATTCAGTGCTCGATGTGCACAAGTTGGTTTCACCTGAACTGCTCCAATGTGTCAAACGACACTTTTGGTTTTCACTCCAAAAATCCAAATGCCATCTGGTTATGCCCATTGTGCGATGTCATCAACCTTGCCAGTTCATTTTTTGACTCGTCAAGCGACCTTACAAGTATGCTCAACTTGAGCAATTCATTTGAAAGTCTCACATCTCTGAGTGATGACCCTGATTGTGACGTATGGAATCATGAGAATTTAAGATCGTCCAGCCCAAATTGTGCTGGCCACTTACCAAAAATAACACTTTAAAAAATTGCTCCTGAGTGGCTTTGTGGAACGACCTCCAAAGCAACACCAACATCCAAAGCAGAGAAAAACCCTCTGCTGAAATGTGCGAAGACAAAAGATGGCTGGACCGTTGTTGGGAAAGATGGTGAAAGTATTACCCCTGATGATGACAATCCTCCATCCTCCCCCTACACCAGCTATCACACCCGTCAACATGTTAATGGACAAAGAAATGCGTGTAATGGTGATGCTCAAAAGGAGATTCATGGTACCAACAAAGATATTGATCGCAATGGTGTCAGCAATGATCATGGGATCAAAATCGCTGTTATAAATTGCCGCAGTATAAGAGGAAAATGTGCTGTGATCAATTCATTTATTGAAACTGAAAACCTGATATCCTTATTGGGTCTGAATCCTGGCTGGACCCATCAATCAAATCTGCTGAGATTTTCCCTCCTCACCTTCAATTTTTTAGAAAGGACAGAAACTCGCATGGAGGCGGTGTCTTCATCGGAGTTAACAATACCATTCCTTGTTTTGAACGTACAGACTTAAACAGCGACTCTGAGCAAATCTGGTGCCAAGCTACACTCGAGGGTCAGTCGTTACAGATCGGAAGCTTTTACCGACCACCTGGCATGAAAACGGAGCCTCTTTTAGACCTTGGATCAATCATCTCCAAAATTTATGCCTCGTCACGCTCTCCATTTATCATCCTGGGGGGCGATTTCAATGTCCCAGGTGTAGATTGGTCTGACGGCATACAAAGTGAACCAGAAGGAGCTCTCCAGGAAGCCCTAGCTGACCTTACTCTGGGAAATCACCTGTCCCAAAAAGTCACTTTCCCTACCAGACGTGATGAGACAAGTGGCACCGAAAATACTCTAGATTTATTGTTCACTTCTCACCCAGATTTAATTTCGGAAGTTTCATCGTGTGCTGGAATTAGCGATCATTATATTATCCAAGCAAAACTGCACACAAAGCTTAAAGTTCCTTCAAAGCCACCGCGTAAAATTTCCCTCTGGAGAAAAGTGAACAGCGAGGAATTTAAAGTCTTAGCAAAAAAACTGGGAAAAGATTTCTTCAACCTGCAACCAGATAAAAGATCCGTAAATGACAACTGGGTGTGGCTGAGAAACTCTTTAAATAATATTGTTACAAATCATGTTCCTCAAAAACTCATTAAGGGCCGTATGCGTCCTCCTTGGTTTTCGGCAAAACTGAAACGTCTCTGCAGTAAGAAAGAGAAGTCTTATATCCGTACCAAAAAAGGGGTACAAAACTGGACTGGGACAATTTTACTAGAATGCAAAAGCAAGTCGATCGTGCTATTAGGAGTGCTCATAGACAACATGTTTCTTCTATTCTTGGGGGAGATCAACCCAAGGCTTTTTGGAGATATGTGAAATCCAGACGGACAGACAACACAGGTGTCCAGATGCTTAAAGTGAACAACTGTCTGATCACCGAGGACCAGGCGAAAGCAGAAGCTCTTGCAAACCAATTCCAACACGTTTTCACCCGGGAAGATATGGAGCCTTCATCATTTCCAGTTCTACCGCCCAGCCCGTATGCTGATATGCCTGCTATTAAAATTGAGGTTGAAGGTGTCAAGAAGTTATTGCTCAACATCAATACCACAAAAGCAATTGGTCCAGATCAGATACAGAATCAAGCCCTCAAGATCGCAGCCGAAGAACTGGCTCCAGTTTTGCAGTTCATTTTCCAACAATCGCTTGACTCAGGTGATGTTCCGCTGGATTGGAGGAAGGCTAACATCACTCCTCTCTTTAAGAAAGGATCAACCACCAACCCAGCGAATTATCGTCCTGTTTCATTAACAAGTACTTGCTGCAAATTACTGGAGCATGTAATTGATAGTAATCTGATGCGACACGTGAGCAAACATAATATTCTTGCTGACAACCAACATGCATTTAGGAGGCATAGATCATGTGAGTCTCAGCTTATCCTGACGACAAATGACCTGGCCAAACATCTTGATGGTAATGTCATCACGGATTTAGTAGTGCTGGACTTTTCTAAAGCATTTGATGTCATCCCACACCAGAGACTGCTTCGGAAGCTTGACTTCTATGGTATTCGTTCCAACACGAAACGATGGATTTCCAGTTTCCTGACAAAACGTCTTCAGCGTGTGTGTGTGAACGGAAAGAGCTCCAATTGGCATCCAGTGTTGAGTGGTACACCTCAGGGCACAGTACTTGGCCCACATCTGTTTTTGCTTTACATAAACGACATCCATGAAAAAGTCGCAAGCACGACCAGACTATTCGCTGGTGATTGTTTGCTGTACCGTCCAATTCAGTCAGCTGATGATGAAGATGCTCTCCAAAAGGACCTCGATACAATGGCTGAGTGGTCACACCAATGGGGCATGCAGTTCAAACCTTCCAAATGTGAAACCATGCGTGTCACCAGAAAGAGGAATCCAGGCAAAACATCGTACAATATACTTGGTACCACCCTTGAAGAATCCAAACAAACCAAGTATCTTGGCATCAAATTGCAGAATGATCTGCGTTGGAATGGTCAGACTCATCATGCAACGGTGAAAGCAACAGGTGTCCTAAATTTTCTGAGCCGCAACTTTCATCATTGTTCAACTTCTGTCAAGGAGAAGCTATACTTCACCCTCGTTAGACCTCATTTGGACTACGCAGTTGCAGCATGGGACCCATACACAAATAGAAACATTTCTTCCATCGAACGTGTCCAAAGACAGGCAGCTCGATTTGTTACTAACACATATGAGAGAGAAGCGAGTGTTACCAAACTTCTGAATTCTCTGGGGTGGAACCCTCTCCAAGACAGACGTGAAGCACACCGTTTGACCTGTTTTTACAAAATGTTAAATGGTCACCTCAACATAGATTACAAGACCTACACCAAACCCAAACCAATTAGGAGCAGACGAGGACATTCGATCCAATTTGAGATTCCAGCTACCAAGACAGATGTGTACAGCAATTCATTCTTCCCCCGCACAATTAAAGCATGGAATAATCTTCACCCTACCATAGTTAACCAACCAGATGCAACTAAATTTAAGGTAGCTCTTTCTTCCCAAAAACCCTTTCTGGCTTAGGTCCTCCCTCCACCACCTCCAGTTTAAATTCCATTTGGAATATTTTGGAGGACCAAGAAACCAAGAACCAAGGAGGACATTTAAGGGTGACATTTTAAGAGTACAGAACCTTTATGTCCCTGTTCGGTAGAAAGGAAATAGTAAAAATTGGAAAGAGCCATGGTTTTCAAGGGAAATTGGACACTTGGTTCGGAAAAAGAGAGAGATCTACAATATTTATAGGCAGCATGGAGTAAATGAGGTGCTTGAGGAGTATCAAGAATGTAAAAAGAATATTAAGAAAGAAATTAGAAAAGCTAAAAGAAGATATGAGGTTGCTTTGGCAAGTAAGGTGAAAGTAAATCCAAAGGGGTTCTACAGCTATATTAATAGCAAAAGGATAACAAGGAATAAAATTGGTCCATTAGCGAGTCAGAGTGGACAGCTATCTGCAGAGCCAAAAGAGATGGGGGAGATATTGAACAATTTCTTTTCTTCGCTATTCACCAAGGAGAAGGATATGGAATTATGTGAGGTAAGGGAAACAAGCAGAGTAGCAATGAAAACTGTGAGATTCAAAGAAGAGGAGGTGCGGACATATATGAAAAATATGAAAACGGATAAGGCTCCAGGTCCTGACAGGATATTCCCGAGGACATTGAGGGAAGTTAGTGTAGAATTAGCAGGGGCTATGACAGAAATATTTCAAATGTCATTAGAAACGGGAATAGTGCCGGAGGATTGGCGTACTGCGCATGAATAAACCATTGCTCATAATTTGTAATTAACCAAAATGTTTATAACATTACTAACGTATTTTGCGTGTGTGGGAATGCAATATAAACTTGGAGAAGATCCAGGAATGAGGTTAACCCATCGGTACCTGCTTGTATGGTAGTTGGTCAGATAAATTGGAAAGGTATAATACTTATGGAACTGAGAATGTTGGGTTTTATATTTAGTTTGATAAATTTAAACCAGAATAAATAAGATATGAGACGGTCTGTAGTTTTTGTTACGAGGTGTTAATAAGGGATTGGGGTTCAATGTAATACAACATCAACGGAAGTCATTACATTTTTTCGCCACCTTAGGTGGCTATACGTCTTTAAGGTATCTTTTCTTAGATACCTTAATTTCACTTTTTTTTTAAATCACTATATAAATTTGTATTTGTTTAGTTTTTGTGTAATTAATTTTAAATTGCATTTTTTATTGCTTTATCTAAGGCATTTTTGGAGAAGGAGATGTAATATAAACTTAAAAACTTGGAATGACCACCCAACGCCCAGAATTTTGAGGTATTTATTTGCACCATATGATTCAAGAATAGTACTTTGATATACAATGCAAGACGATAGACAAATAAAGAATGGAGGAATCACATTCTGTAGTTGGAATATAAGTGGTGCCAATGAACCAATAAAGAGGGGTAACATTTTTGCTCATCTAAAATCTTTGAAAAGCGACATAATGTATTTGCAAGAAACGCACATGAAACAGCAAACAGAAATGAGATTAAAGGCGAAGTGGATAGGCCAAACATATTATTCGTCATTTACTTCTAAATCTAGAGGTACGGCTATTCTTATTCGAAAAGGTATACCTTTCAAATTAAAGAATACTATATCAGATAAAGAGGGAAGATATATCATAGTTTCGGGAGAAATTTATGCTACCCCAATAACTATGGTAAATATTTATGCTCCGAATTTTGATAACCCTCAATTTTTTGATAACATTATAGATATAATATTAGAGTTTAATTATCAAAATGTGATAATAGGTGGGGATTTCAACTGTGTTTTAGATCCATACTTAGACATATCAGCAAAACAAAGAAGGAGTAATTTAAAATCTAAGACTAGTGAACTTCTAAATACATATATAAAAATTACTAATATAACAGATGTATGGAGATCTGCTAATCCAGCAGGAAGGGAATATTCCTTTTATTCTTAGGTACATAAAACATATTCAAGAATTGATTATTTTTTAGTGGATATGAAATTAATGCCATATACAATTAATCCAACATATCACATTAGTAGTATTTCTGATCACTCTCCGTTGAGTTTTTCAGTAAAATTTGAGGGAACGCCGGGTAAAAAATTTTTTGGGAGATTTAATACATACATATTAAATGACTTACAGGGTTATCAATATTTATAACAACAAATGAAATTATTTTTTGAGATAAATGATACACCAGATACCTTACCTTCTTTACTATGGGAAACTTTTAAAGCATTTATCAGAGGAATTATAATTTCATACGAAATTTTTCAAAATAAAAAGAATAAAACAGAACAAATGTTGTTAGAACAAGAAATAAGACAGTTAGAGTCAGATAATGCTAAAGACTATAGATAAACATAATAAGATAATATTACTGAAATTTAAACTTAATCGAATTCTCTCGGCAAGAGTAATAAGATTATTCCAAATTACAAACAGGAACATTTTGAGTTTAGTGATAAACCACATAAGCTGTTAGCGCGTCAACTGAAAAAACAAGAAAAAGAAAATACTATAAATAAAATTAAATCCGAGAACGGTGAATTACTAATACTACCTAAATATATTAATAAAAGATTTGCTCAATATTATTAAAATTTATATACATCAAAAACTAAAACAGAAGATGGTAAAAAAAAATTTATTAAATATAATTGTAATCTACCAAAACTTGATCTTTTGGAACAAGAAGAACTCGGAGCGCAAATTACAATTGAAGAAATAGGTGAAACAATAAAATCGTTGAAAAATGGTAAGGCACCGGGACCAGATGGTTTTAGTAATGAATTTTATAAAACATTTCATGAGATAACGACCCCTTATTTATTTAATTTATATACTCATGCTTTAAAAAAAAAAAATTACCGGAAACATTAGCATAATCAACTATCACGCTTATTCCAAAGAAAGATAAAGATCTAGAGGAACCGGGCTCAAATAGAGCTATATCACTTCTAAATGCAAATCAGAAAATTTTAGCAAAAACTTTAGCCAGAAGATTAAGCAAATATATTAGTAAATTGAGAAATCCTGATCAAACGGGGTTTATACCTAAAAGATATTCATTTAATAATTTGAGACGCCTGTTTAATATAATGTACTCACATAAAGTAGAGGAAGAAGACATATCAATTATTGCTTTGGACGCAGAGAAAGCATTTGATCAGGTAGAATGGCAGTATTTATACAAAGTATTACAAACATTTAATATGGGAGAGAATTTTATTACATGGGTGAAATTATTATGTGATAAACCGATGGCAAGAATATTAACTAATAGTATGTTATCTCAAAAATTTCAATTATCAAGGGGTAATAGGCAGGGATGTGCTTTATCACCCCTGCTATTTGCCCTTATGATAGAACCTTTGTCTGAAAGTATAAGAAGTCATCCGAAGTTTCAGGGTTATAATACTAGGGACTCAAATAATAAAATGTCATTATATGCAGACGATATTCTGTTATATATAACAAACTCACAAATGAGCATACCAAATGTATTAAACTTAATAGAGGAATTTGGGTCATTTTCTGGATATAGAATAAATTGGAACAAAAGTGAAATCATGACGTTAAAACCTCAAGAATCCACACACTTACTGAAGTTCCCTTTTAAAATAGCAACAGAAAAATTTAAATATTTGGGTATTCAGATTACTAGAAGACATAAAGCTTTATTCAATGCTAATTTTTTACCTTTGATAAATAAACTTAATATGATGATTAAATTTTGGAAAACCCTTTATCATTAATAGGTAGAATAAACGCTATAAAATGATTTTCTACCACAGTTACTATACCTATTTCAGTCTATACCAGTATATGTACCAAAATATATTTTTTTCTAAATTAAACTCTAATATTACAAATTTTGTTTGGGACTATAAATCACATAGAATTAAAAAAGAACACTTATGTAAACCAAAAGATGTCGGGGGACTTTCACTCCCGAATTTTCTGTATTACTATTGGGCAATACATATTAAGAATATAATTTATTGGTTGGATAGTTCAACCCAACAGACAGAATGGATAAAAATGGAGAAAGAGGATTGTTACCCTTGTAATATAGGAACGATCCTCTTCTCCCCGAACAAAATGAACAATACAATATATAAGAAGAACCCAATTATACAAGATACAATAAGAATATGGAAACAAATAAAATTATCCTTAAAATTAAGAAACCTATCATTGTTAACACCGATAGTGAATAATCCTTTATTTAAACCATCTATGATGGACAAAATATATAATCAATGGGAAAGTTTAGCAACTAAAAGGATCGGGGACATGTATGAAATGGGAGATTTACTATCATTTCAAAAATTACACTTAAAATTTAAACTGAAAAACAATCATTATTTTAAATATTTTCAGATTTGCAATTTTTTGAAGACATATCAAAAAAATAATTCCTGATTTATTGGAAGAAGTAATGAATATTAAAGCTGATACACAAAAATTCATATCATATTTATATAATAGTATTTTAAATATAGATTTACCTGCGACTGAGGTAATTAGAGAAGAGTGGGAACGGGAATTAACGATAAAAATTACGAAGGTTACATGGGAAAAGTATTTGACATATATTCACAAATGTTCGATTAATGTAAGACATAATCTAATTCAATTTAAAATTTTACATAGATTGTATTACTCAAAAATAAGATTAAATACATTTTACCCAAATATATCCCCCACTTACGATAAATGTTTAACCCAAGATGCAACTATAACACACTCTTTTGTTTCCTGTATAAAACTTCATAGATTTTGGAGTGATATTTTTGAAATATTCACAAATTTATTTAAGATAAAATGTAACCTAATAATGAATTGCTTATATTTGGGGTAATGGAAGAATAGAATAAACTGAATCCATCTCAAAAATTATTTTTAATCATGGTTTAATAATAGCTAAAACATTAATATTGAAATTTTGGAAAAAATACACCAATACCAACGCTTAAAATGTGGATAGCAAGTATGTTGGACACCGCACATCTTGAGGAAATGCGATTCCGCCTAATAGATAAATTTGACCAATTCACAACGAGTTGGTCTCCATTTGTCGTCTTTTTGGAATCATGTGGTGCAACACAATTGTAAAAGCTCTCGTGACTGGGCGAGGGATGGTCAAGATTATAAATAAGATCTCCTTACTTCTTTTTTTTCTTTCTCTTTCTTTTTCTTCTTTTATTTTCTTTTTCCTATTTTCTATTTCCTAACTTTCTTCTTTCACTCTCTACTTTCCTTTTTCACACACTATATCTCACATTTTTCTATTTTTCATTATCTAACTTCTTTTTCTTTTTCTCCTTTATTATAAAAATAAGAAGCTGTACATAATATGCATTATGAAAATATGATTGTATACAATTGTACTTCTAATTTAAAAAAATAAAAAAATAAAAAAAATAAAAAAAAATATTTTCTTCGGTATTCACCAAGAAGAAGGGTATGGAATTATGTGAGGTAAGGGAAACAAGCAGATTAGCAATGGACACTGTGAGATTCAAAGAAGAGGAGGTGCGGACACTTTTGAAAAATATGAAAACGGATAAGTCTCCAGGTCCTGACAGGATATTCCCTAGGACATTGAGGGAAGTTAGTGTAGAAATAGCAGGGGCTATGACAGAAATATTTCAAATGTCATTCGAAACGGGAATAGTGCCGGAGGATTGGCGTACTGCGCATGTTGTTCCGTTGTTTAAAAAGGGTTCGACGAGTAAACCTAGCAATTATAGACCTGTTAGTTTGACGTCAGTGGTGGGCAAATTAATGGAAAGGATACTTAAAGATAATATATATAAGCATCTGGATAAGCAGGGTCTGATTAGGAACAGTCAACATGTATTTGTGCCTGGAAGATCATGCTTGACTAAACTTCTTGAATTTTTCGAAGAGGTTACTAGGGAAATTGATGAGGGTAAAGCAGTGGATGTTGTCTATATGGACTTCAGTAAGGCCTTTGACAAGGTTCCTCATAGAAGGTTGGTTAAGAAGATTCAATTGTTGGGTATTAATGGCGGAGTAGCAAGATAGATTCAACAGTGGCTGAATGGGAAATGCCAGAGTAATGGTGGATGGTTGTTTGTCAGGTTGGAGGCCGGTGACTAGTAGGGTGCCTCAGGGGTCTGTGTTGGGTCCACTGTTGTTTGTCATGTACATCAATGTTCTGGATGATGGTGTGGAAAATTGGATTAGTAAGTGTGCAGATGATACTAAGATAGGTGGTGTTGTGGTTAATTAAGTAGATTTTCAAAGTCTACAGAGAGATTTAGGCCATTTGGAAGAGTGGACTGAAAGATGGCAGATGGAGTTTAATGCTGACAAATGTGAGGTGCTACATCTCGGCAGGACAAATCAAAAGAGGACGTACATGGTAAATGGTAGCGAATTGAGGAATGCAGTTGAACAGAGGGATCTAGGAATAACTGTGCATAGTTCCCTGAAGGTGGAATCTCATGTAGATAGAGTGGTAAAGAAAGCTTTTGGTGTGCTGGCCTTTAGAAATCAGAGCATTGAATATAGAATTTGGGATGTAATGTTAAAATTGTACAAGGCATTGGTGAGGCGAATTCTGGAGTATGGAGTACAATTTTGGTCGCCTAATTATAGGAAGGATGTCAACAAAATAGAGAGAGTAGAGAGGAGATTTACAAGAATGTTGCCTGGGTTTCAGCAACTAAGTTACAGAGAAAGGTTGAACAAGTTAGGTCTTTATTCTTTGGAGCGCAGAAGGGTAAGAGGGGCCTTGATAGAGGTCTTTAAAATTATGAGCGGGTTAGACAGAGTGGACGTGGATAAGCTTTTCCCATTGAGAGTAGGGAAGATTCAAACCAGGGGACATGACTTGAGAATTAAGGGACAGACGTTTAGGGGGAACATTAGGGGGAACTTCTTTCCTCAGAGAGTGGTAGCTGTGTGGAATGAGCTTCCAGTGGAAGTGGTGGAGGAAGGTTCGATGTTATCCTTTAAAAATAGATTGGATGTGTATATGGTCGGGAAAGGAATGGAGGGTTATGGTCTGAGTGCAGGTAGATGGGACTAGGGGGAAGTATTTATTTATTTTAAAAAAATGTTCGGCACGGACTTGAAGGGCCGAGATGGCTTGTTTCCGTGCTGTTATGGTTATATGGTTATATGGTTATATGGTTTTGTAGCCATTTCAAATACTGCTTGTTGAGGATCAATTTCTTCGTCTGAGCTTTCAGTTGTTGTTTGGAGGGCTGCAAAATCTTCCTCAAGCAAGATTCTGATAGTCGATTTCTTGGGTCCCTGTTGATGTTTTCCTTTACTCATCTGAAGGTCCCGTCACTCCCACGACATCAAGCAGCCCCGGTGGGTGTTTTTAAATCGGTCCCGACTTTAAAAACGGCTTTTTACACAATTTTAGCAGGAGCTGAGTTCAATGCTGCACCTTCACCACTTCATGGTGCAACCGGAAGCTGACTTATCTGACAGACAGGCGTATCTGTCTGGAATGTGTATTCAATGTCCAAGCCTTGGTATCAACCTTGAACGGATAAGTTAAATAATTGAAAGGAGGACATTTTAAAGGAAATTATGGACTTAAGAAATGTTTTAATTAATAAAGTATATATGTAATGTAAAGAATTAACTAACTATTTACATTTAATATTACTAATTAATGGTTAAGCCATTATATGAATATTATATTAATATGATTAACCAAGGTATTAATCTAATGGATTTTGGGGGACAAGGGTCCTATAGAGATGATTATTATTAACAGATATATAATGTTAATACGGCTGAAAAGAAATGAAATATAATTTAGGATGTACACTAACACACTACAATTAATGAAAAGGGGTATAAGAAGACTATAACATTGTAAATCTGTGTGAAGAAAGAGGCGTTAATGATTTGGAAAAGTTCCAGAGGTCTGGGCTCGAAGTCGGGTGTATTTAAGATAAGACATTTAACCCTTGAAACAGGCTGGTAATTAAGGAACAGAGGAATATATTTGGATACAGGCACAGGGCATGTGTGTTTATGTTTTACAATTTTACGACTGTGATACCGAGCAAGTAACAAAGAAGGTTTAAAATCGGGGTAAATAAGAGAATATTTGAAATAGTAAACATGATGATGATACCTTTCTATTGTTGAATTTTTTTTTTCTGTTTTATTCGGCCTGACCCGATACATTTTTGTTAATGAAATGTTAATTTTTATTTTAAATTTTTTAGATATATTAAGATATATTTAGATGAAACGGCATGTAGTTATAAATGACATTGTATTTAGGGGGCTGAACTCAATGTATAATTCCATCTACGGAGGTCAATCTATTTTTGGCCATCATAGATGGCTTATTGTATTTAGGGTATCACCTTTTTGATACCTTAAACTCACTTTTTTTGTATTCACTTTTATGTAGTTTATCTAACAACTTTTCTTTCTTTCCTCACTATTTCTCAACACACTTTTCTCTTTTTCTTATGGAGGTTCAATATATGGAGGAGAGGTAAAATGTCATCAGAAGTATGGGATGATACCCACATACCCAAAAACATGAGGTACTTAACCACACGACATGAAGCAAAATTACCAAAACCTATTTACAATGCAGGATAATAAGGAAAAAAAGAATGGAGGATTCACATTTTGTAGTTGGAATATGAGGAATGCGAATGAGCCAATTAAAAGGGGCAAGATTATGGCCCAGTTAAAATCATTAAATGTGGACATAGCTTTTCTGCAAGAAACGCATACTAAACTACAAACACAGATGAGACTAAGGGCAAACTGGATAGGCCAAACTTATTACTCGCCATTTAATGCTAAAGCTAAAGGAACGGCTATTATTATTCGGAAAGGTATACCATTTATATTACAGAACACTATATCTGATAAAGAAGGAAGTTACACGATAGTGGCGGGAGAAATTTATTCTACACCACTGACTGTGATAAATATTTATGCTCTAAATTTTGATAACCCGCAATTTTTAAAGAAAATTATGGATATAATAGATGAGTATAATTTTCAAAATGTAATACTAGAGGGGGGGGGGGACTTTAACTGTGTTATAGACTCATATTGAGACAAATCAATAAAATTAAGGAAGGGTAGTGTCAAATCCAAATCTAGTGAATTCTTAAACACATATATAAAAAACACTAATATAACAGATGTATGGAGAATAGCTAATCCAACTGGAAGGGAATACTCGTTTTACTCATCAGTACACAAAACTTATTCAAGAATTGATTATTTCTGAGTGGATACAAAATTAATACCATATACGATTAATCCTAAATACCACAATAGTATTATTTCCGATCACTTCCCGTTAACTTTTACTTTAAAACTTGAGGGAATGCCAGGTATAAAATCCTTTTGGAGATTTAACACACAAATAGCTAATGACTCACAAGGTACGAGTATTTAAAACAGCAAATTATTATTTTTTTTAGACAAATGAGGCACCAGGTATTTCACCATCTCTATTATGGGAATCTTTTAAGGCATTCATCCGTGGAGTTATAATTTCGTATCAAAGTTTTCTAAATAAAAAAACAGGACAGAACAATGGACGTTAGAAAAGGAAATTAAATTATTAGAATTAGGTAACGCAAAAGACCCAACTATAGATAACATAATACGATTACATTATTGAAATTTAAACTTAATTGAATATTATGGGCAAGAGTAATAAGATTATTTCAGATCACAAAACAAGTACAGTTTGAATTTGGGGATAAACCACATAAACTTCCAGCACGACAATTGAAGAAGCAAGAAAAAGAAAAAAACAATTATAAAAATCAAATCAGAGAACGGGGAACTATTAACTTTACCTAAGGATATTAATAAAAGGTTCACTCAATTTTATCAAAATTCATATACATCTAAAACTAAAATAGAAGACAATAAAATTATAAATTTTTTAGATAATTGTAATTTGCAAAAACTGGATATTTTAGAACAAGAGGAATTAGGATCTCAGATCACAAGTGAAGAAATAAGAGAAACAATAAAAGAACTGAAAAACGGGAAGACACCAGGGCCCGATGGTTTTAATAATGAATTCTATAAAAGATTTCAGGAGTTAATGGTCCCACGATTATTTAAATTATATACGTATGCTTTTACCGAAAAGAAATTACCAGAAACTTTAGCAGAATCTACAATTACGCTTATACCAAAAAAAGATAAAGATCTAGAAGATCCGGGCTCGTTTAGAGCTATATCACTTTTAAATACAGATCAAAAATATTTAGCAAAGATTTTAGCAAAAGATTGTGTAAATATATTAATAAATTGATAAACCCGGACCAAATGGGGTTTATACCTAAAAAACAATCATTTAATAATTTCAGACGACTTTTTAACATAATGTATTCACATAAAGGAAGACTTATCAGTTATATCTTTGGATGCAGAGAAAGCATTTGATCAGGTAGAGTGGCAGTATTTATATTTAGTACTCCAAAAATTCAATATGGGAGATAATTTTATTAGATGGGTGAAATTATTATATGATAAACCAATGGCAAGAATATTAACTAATAATATGTTGTCTCCAAAATTCTAATTATCACGAGGCAATAGGCAGAGATGTGTTTTATCACCCCTGCTATTTGCCCTTATGATGGAGCCTTTGGCTGAAAGGATAAGAACACATCCGAATATTCAGGGATACAATACTAAGGTCTCTAATAATAAAATTTCATTATATGCTGATGATATACTTTTATATATTAGAAATTCAAAAACGAGTATCCCGAATTTACTAAACGTAATAGGGGAATTTGTCTCCTTTTCTGGATATAGAATAAATTGGAATAAAAGTGAAATTATGTCATTACAGCCCCAGAAAGCGAATCATCTATTAAAATTTCCATTTAAGACGTCCGGTGGCGCTATGGAGGCTTGAGTCCAGTGCCAACTAGCTCCGTGCCGAAGAATCTGAAAACGGGAGAAAATCGGGTCTTACCTGCAGCGATCGCGATCTGAACGGCTGCCTGCTGCGTGACGTCATCAGGCGCGCGACTTTGACGGTATGTCGATGCAACATACCCCCCCCCCGTGGGCCAAAAAAAACCGTTAAAGGGAAACCACCGATGGAAGAGGTAGGCCTAACTGAGGCCTCGGCCTCAGGTACAATGACGGCCCAGGAAGACCCAACGAAGAAATCAAAGCAGAAAAAGTCTGAAATTGAAGATCTTAAAACTTTTCTCGCTGCTGAAATTAAACAGATTCATCTACAGTTGAAAACCTTTGAAGGAAAATTGAATTTTAAGGAGGAACTTAACTCTTTTAATGTAGATTTTAAAGCAGAAATGCTTTCTACCGTTCAAGAAATACTGGAAGTCTGGAAGAGGTCGAGGGACGATGAGGTCAAGGAACAGATGGAAGCGCTGGAAGCCAGGTTCGTTTCGGTGGAATCGAACGCTAATATGGAGGTGGTCCCCATTCATCAAGCACTTGATCAACATAGAACAGCGATAACCGAACGAGAAATGGGCGGCGACAAGTGAGGTAACTGTAAATCGACTCCTTATTGAAAACCAACGCCTCTCCGGTATGGTGATCAAATTAGGTGATAAGTGTACCGATTTGGAGGGGCGTCAAAGACGCAAGAATTTAAGAATTGTAGGGGTGAAAGAAGGAAGCGAGAGGGAAATGGGCCCTCGGGATTTTGTGGCAGACCTACTACAAAAAGCCTTAAAATTGGATCAAAAACCTTCACTCGGTCGAACACATAGAGCGCAGGGGCGTCGTACACAAGATGATGCCCATCAAAGACAAATTATAGTAAAGGTGCAACTTGATCATGAATTTGACGAGATAATGAAGAAAATCGTCCGAAGCGGACAGCTCTATTATGAAGGTGTGAGGTTCAGTATTTACCGAGATTATCCGGCAGAGGTCTTCAAGAAAAGAGCGCTGTTCACTGAGACAAAAAGAATACTGAAGAATGTACCTGGTTTGAGATACGGCTTGCTTTACCCCGCAAGACTAAGAGTCACCTACAAGCACAAGGAGCAATTTTTTACAGACCACGAAAAAGCACTGGAATATGCCAAAGAAATCGGGAACGTGACCACAGACTGAAGAATTTACAATACTCCTCAGGAGTCAAGGATTAACGGGACTTCGCCAGATTTAAAAGGACCTTTAAAGTTCTTTAAAGAGCTTTAAGGACTTTCGAAAACCGAAATGGACGGTGGACATTGGAGAAAACCGTGGTTTTTTAAAAAAAGTTTTTAATTTTTTTTTTTTCAAATCTTTTTTTATTTTTAGTATAAACTTTAAGAACAATAATATCATAGTTGTGACCAAATGTTATTAATCACTATTACTATTTAGTATATTCATATCTAACTATATATGTAACTACTAATACTTATTAAATATCTATATTACTACTAAAATTATTAACATTTATATTACTCATAAAAATTTAATACTGGGTATGATTGATAACAATGATTAATAACTAACAGTCTCTGGTTAACGTAGAAATGAGTTACATACTTATATTCTATAGGAAGATATGCAAGAGGTAATTCTGCCTACGTCATAATAAGGTTTGACGGTTTTTCTCTTTATTTTTCAATTTAAAATTAAATTTATAGATTTAGCGAAGATATTAATATGGTATGTAGAGAATAATAACGTTGTGAATTTATGCTGGTTTCGGACTTTTCTGCAGGGATATGTGCTTATATATGTATGCATATGGGTATATATATATATATATATATATATGTGTGTATATATGTATGTATGTGTGTGTGTATGTATGGGTATATATATATATGTTTGCTACTCCCAAAGAAGTTATTTGATTGTCAGAAATATTCTTCTCTTTTTTTCGGGCACGGAGCTGGGAATTTTTTTTTTTACAAAGGCTACGGAAGTCTTTAGAATTCTAGCCACGTTAGTGTGGCTATCACTAACTACACTAATAGTAGATGTAGTTTTTTTTCTTTCACCCTATACTAACCAATTCTATCACTTTTTTCACTTTAAATATTTGTATAACTTAATGTTTGAATGGAACAACAAGACTAATTCAAGGAGATGTGTTCGGAAGAGCGATGTATATGATTTTAAATTCATCTATTTGAGGTTCGGGAGCAGGGTCAGGTTTTATGTGTTGCACCTTCTGCTCGGTTATAGACCATCTTAGAAACAATATGCAAGATGTTAATATGACAAGAGGGGGTCAGGGAATAACATTTTGTAGTTGGAATGTTAAGGGAATCAATGAACCAATTAAGAGAGGTTAAGATTTGGCACATCTAAATTCAATCAAAACAGATATAATATTCTTTCAAGAAACACACCTTAAAAAGGAATCTCAACATAGACTTAAAGCTCAGTGGATCGCCGAATCATATCATTCCTCTTTTTCCCATAAGTCCAGAGGAGTTGCAATATTAATTCGTAAAGGAATACCTTTTATGAATTCATCAACAATAGCGGATATTGATGGAAGATATATTATATTAGTTGGAGAGTTAAATGGAGAAAAAGTGATTCTTCTTAATGTATATGGGCCTAATTTTGATAACCCTATGTTTTCTAATAAAACATTTAATATAATTCCTGAATTTACACAATATAAATTAATAATTGGAGGAGACTTCAATTGTACATTAGATTCATACTTACATAGATCATCAAGGCAAAAAAAAGTAAAATCTCAATCAAGTGTATTTTTAAATTCATTTATTAATACCACTAACATTAAGGATGTCTGGAGAATTGAAAATCCAACTGGACGGGAATATTCATTTTACTCACCAGTACATAAAACATACTCAAGAATAGATTATTTTTTAGTTGACTCCACGTTTATCCCATTTACTTATAACTCAAAACACCATAATATTGTAATCTCAGATCACGCACCTGTAACATTCATGATTAAATTAAATGGAATGGCCGAGAAACAAACATATTGGAGATTTAACCCACAAATATTGAACGAAAGATCATGCCAGGAATATCTTACTAAACAGATTCAAATATTTTTTGAGGTAAATGACAACCCGGACACACCTACTTCTCTTATGTGGGAAACGTTTAAAGCGTTTGTTCGAGGTGCATTAATTTCTACTGAAGTATTTTATAATAAAGAGAACAGGATTAAACAAAAAACATTGGAAAGTGAAATCAAGCAACTAGATATAGAAAATGCGAGAAAGCCATCTATTTTAAAACATCATAAAATTGCTGTATTGAAATATAAATTAAACAAAATGTATTCAGAATAAGTAATAAAACTTTATCAAAAAACCAAACAATTACATTTTGAGTTTGGAGACAAACCACAAAAACTATTTGCACGTCAGTTACGAAAAATGGAAGGGGAAAAAATAATTCATAAAATTAGAACAGAGACAGGAGAATTATTTAAAATGCCCAAGGATATAAACGAAAGATTTCTCCAATACTATCATAATCTTTATTCAACTAAAACTGTAGTACAACCAGAAGGAATAGCAGATTTTTACTAAAATGTAATTTAAAAGGTTTAGATTCAAACGATAGAGAATTATTAGAAAGGGAGATTACGATAAAGGATATTGAGGAGTCTATTGGCTCTTTAAAAAATGGTAAAGCAGTAGGACCAGATGGTTTAGGCTCTGAATTTTATTTAAAAAATTATGACTTGCTCTCCCCACGTTTACAAAGGCTGTATGAGCATATCTATACTCAACAGAAACTTCCAGATACTTTAAATGAATCTATAATAACACTTATTCCTAAAGTTGATAAAGATCCGGAAGATCCGGGATCATATAGAGCAATTGCACTTTTAAATACAGATCAGAAAATATTAACTAAAATACTAGCGCATAGATTAAGTACAGTGATGAATAAATTAATACACCCTGACCAAACAGGCTTTATTCAGAAACGGTACTCATATTATAACCTAAGAAGATTATTTAATATTATTTATTCTAAGTGAATTATTAATGAAGATCTAGCAATGATCTCACTTGACGCTGAAAAAGCATTTGATCAGGTTGAATGGTCTTATTTATTTTCGGTGATGGAAAATATGCAGCTAGGGGAGAAATTCTGCACATGGATAAAACTGTTATATACAAACCCTACGGCTAGAATATTAACAAACCAAAGGTTGTCATCTAAATTCAGCCTATCTAGAGGTTGTAGACAAGGATGCCCGTTATCTCCATTATTATTTGCGCTTGCTATTGAGCCACTCGCGGAAAGAGTTAGGGGTCATCCGGAAATACATGGGTATAACACAAAGGACACAGTGAATACAATTTCTCTATACGCAGATGATGTACTAATTTACATTACAAAACCAGAAATTAGTATTCCAAACTTATTAAAGCTAATAACCCAATTTGGTTCACTCTCAGGATACAGAATAAATTGGAATAAAAGTGAAATTATGCCAATAAAGGAACACAACAAACAATTTCCATTTAAAATAGTAAACGAAAAATTTAAATACCTAGGTATTTACGTAACTAAGATATATACATCATTATTTAAAGCAAATTTTCCCCCATTACTGAACAAACTACATAAGAATATTCAATATTGGAAAACACTTCCTATCTCAATGGTTGGCAAAATTAGTGCCATTAAAATGATTTTTTTACCGCAAATATTATACCTTTTTCAGACAATTCCGATATATTTGTCAAAAAACTTTTTTTTTAAATTGGATTCCATTGTTAATGATTTTATCTGGGATTATAAGAATCATAGGATAAACAAAATACATTTGTGTAAATCAAAAATAAATGGAGGCTTGGTTTTACCCAACTTTCTGTTTTATTTTTGGGCAGTTAATATTAAAAATATGAATTTCTGGTTGGAAGAAATAGATCAACAACCAGATTGGTTAAAAATGGAAAAGGAAGATTGTTTACCTTTTGATATCGGCTCGATATTATTTGCTACGTCTAAATTAAACAAAAAAAATTATAGGGAAAACCCTATAATATTTAGTGCTATACGAATTAGGAAACAATTAAAAAAGACATTAAAATTAGATAATTTATCACTTTTTTTTCCAATTGTGAATAACCCTTTGTTTAAGCCCTCATGGTTGGACAGGGGTTTTACACAATGGAAGAATTATGGAATTAAAAATATGGGACAACTTTACAAGGAAGGCACTTTTCTGACATTTCAGGAGTTGCAACAGACTTATGGACTCCGAGGAAATGATTTTTTTCAGATATCTTCAACTCAGAGATTATGTAAAATCGAATACTCAAAATTTTCGAATTAGAAATTCAGAAATTCTTGACGAATGTTGGAATAAACATCCTAATACAAAAAAAATAATATCTTATATATATAATATTTTATTAGACAGTGACATTCCATCGACGGACTTACACAGACAAACATGGGAAAAAGAATTAAATCAAATAATAACGAAAGATACTTGGGAAAAAAATTTACAACACATACATCAATGTTCATTAAATGCCAGACATTCTTTAATACAATTTAAAGTAATACATAGGTTACATTATTCAAAAACAAAATTACATAAAATCTTTCAACATATCTCACCTATATGTGATAAATGTCAACATTTAGAAGCTACCTTATCTCATATGTTTGCAAACTGTATAAAAATAAAAAAATTCTGGGTAAATATTTTTAGTATAATATCTAAAGTGACCAGCACACAATTGGACCCGGATCCAAAATTAATAATACTCGGAAGATTTTCCCTGTTGGACAAACAGGAATTATTCGTTGGAACATGGTCTCCCTTTATTGATTATTTAAAGGGTCAGAATGGTTCAGCACAGGAACCTGACTAACACTCGGGCTAAAGAATGGATGAAATGCTATACTCTGAAATGTACGAATATATCTCGAATGAAGTTTTTTATTTTAATAAATGTTTCCATTCTTCTTTAACTATCTTTTTCTTTTCTGTTTTGTTTTTTGTTTTTTGTTTTGGGGGTTTTTTTCTTCTTTTTTTTCTTTCTCTCTCTTTTCTTCGCTTTCTTTTCTTTCTTTACTTCATCTATCTTTTTAGTTCTATCTAGTTTAAAAAAAACAAAAAAAAGGCAAAAGGTATTGGAGACAATGTAGTAATAATTGACAATATTATCAATTCAAAAATGTAAGACTGTAATGATGTCAATAGGTTGTGTACTTATCTCCAATAAAAAATATTTTCAAAAAAAAAAAATTCTATTTAAAATTGCAACGGAAAAATTTAAATATTTAGGTATTCAAGTTACTAGAGGATATAAATCATTATTTAATGCTAATTTTAGTCCTTTATTAAATACATTGAATGCTCTGATTACACTGGAAATGGCTCCCACTATCATTAATTGGCAGAATAAATGCTATAAAAATGATAGTTCTACCACAAATAATATAATTATTTCAATCCATACCAATATATATAGCAAAATATTTCATTAAAAAACTAGACTCTAATCTTACTAATTTTATTTGGGACTACAAAGCACATAGAATTAAAATAAATCATCTGTGTAAACCTAAAGATGTAGGGGGACTTGCACTGCCTAATTTTTCATATTATTATTGGGCAGTGCATATTAAGAATATCATTTATTGGTTGGACTGCCCTGCTCAACAGATGGAATGGATAAGAATGGAGAAAGAGGATTGTTTTCCGTACGATTTAGGAGCGATCCTCTTCTCCCCGATAAAATTGAATAATACATTATATAAGAAGAATCCAATTATACATAATATAATTCGAATTTGGAAACAAATACAATTAACTTTAAAATTAAGGAACTTATCATCATTAACACCAATAGTGAATAATCCGGTATTTAAACCATCTTTTATGGATAAAACATATAGACAATGGGAAAGATTGGGAATTAAAAAGGTGGGTGACATGTATGAAATGGGAAATTTATTATAATTTCAACAATTAAAATCAAAATTTAATCTGAATAATAACCAATACTTTAAAGATTTACCGATATGTGACTTTATAAAAAAATATATATACCAAGACTACAGAGCATAATGATAGACCCATTGGAAGAAGCAATGAATATTAAGGCGCTCACAAAAAATAATATCATATTTATATACTAGTATTCTTCATAGAGAATTGCCATCAACAGAGGCAATTAGAGAAGAATGGGGAAAAGAATGAATGTCAACAATTTCTAAAGAAACATGGGAGAGGTATTTGATATATATACATACATGTTCGATTAACGCCAGACATAATTTAACTCAATTAAAAATATTACATAGATTATCTTATTCAAAAGTAAGGTTGAATACATTTTATCCAAATATTTCTCCCATCTGTGATAAATGTCTTTCTCAAAATGCCAATATCACACATTCTTTCGTTTCTTGCACAAAACTTCATGGATTTTGGTGTGATATATTTGATATTTTTACTAGTTTATTTAAGATAAAAATGGAACCTCATATGGAAACGATTATCTTCAGAGTAATAGGAGACGGAAACAAATTAAATATATCCCAAATTTCATTTTTAAATTATGGTTTAATAACAGCAAAAAAACTCATATTTAAATTTTGGAAAAATGCTACTATACCGACACTCAAAATGTGGATTGGTAATATGTTGGAAACTGCCCACTTTGGAAGAAATGAGACTCCTCCTAATAGACAAACAAGACCAATTCTTAACGAGTTGGTCTCCATTTATTGACCTTGTGGATTCATGTGGTGCAATAGTATTGTAAAATTTTAAAAAATTGGGGTTGGGCGAAAAATAATTAAGAATATAAAAAAGCATCGATTTGTGGCGAGGGAGAATCTCCTTTCTGCTTCACTTTCTTACTTATTTATTTTCTTTATCTCACACTCACTAGACTTTTCTTTACTCTTCGCTATTTCTTTCTTTCTCATTTCTTTCTTTCTAAAAAAAAAGGGAAGTTGTACATAGAATGTTTTAATAATTCTGGGACGCTGTAAAAAGGTACCATCAAAATGTAATGTACTCACTTCTAATAAATAAAATAAAAAAATAAAAAAGAGGAGACGGGAGGAGATGATAATAGAGGAGAGGAAAGTAGAGGAGATGAGAGGGGTGGAGAGGGGAGGTGCTGTGAGGAGAGGAGAAGAGGGAAGAGTTCGGAGGGGATAAGAGGAGACGAGAGGAGGGGAGGGGAGGGAAGGAGATGATAGTAGAGGAGAGGAGAGGACAGTAGAGGAGCTGAGATGGGTGGAGAGGGGAGGGGAGTTGAGGAGAGGAGAGGAGAGGGGAGGATAAGAGAGGAGACCGGACAACTGGTGGAGAAAGGGGAATAGGGAAAAGGACAGCAGAGGAGGGAACAGGAGGGGATTGAAAGGTAGTGAAGATGAGGGGGAGAGGAGAGGAGAGGGGACGGGAGGAGAGGAGGGTCAGGAGGGGATATGAGAGGGGAGGAGGTGCGAGGAGAGGATAGGGAAGGAGAGGGGAGGTAGGGGAGAGGAGAGGAGAGGTGAGGGGAGGAGATGAGAGGAGTATATGCGGGGAGAGGGGAGGATAGGGAAGGACAGGAAAGGATAGGAGGGGAGGAGAGGAGAGGAAGGGAGTTGGAAGCGAGGAGGGTTTGAGAGAAGAGGGTAGATGGGAGGCGAGGAGAGGAGAAGAGGGGAGAGTAGCGGAGAGGAGAGGAGAGGAGGAGGGAGAAGAGCGGAGGGGAGGTGCGAGAGGATAGGGGAGGAAGGGAGAGGTGAGAAGAGGACAGGAGAATCTCTCCACCAATTATCTTTTGTGCTGGATATGAGGGGAGGGGAGGGGAGGGGAGCGGGGAAGAGAGGGGGGATGAGGTGATAGGAGATGGGGTGGGGGGAAAGGGGAGGATATGAGAGGAGAGTAGTGCAGGGGAGAAGAGAGGAGGGAGGAGGGGTGAGGGGAGGAGAGGAGGGGAGAGAGGGGAGAGGAGAGGAGAGAGGAGAGGAGAGGAATGGAGAGAAAAGTGGATGAGAGGAGAGGAGAAGGGAGGGGTGGACAGGAGGGGAAGGAGCGGAGATGTGAGGGGTGGAGATGAGTGGAAGGGAGGGGGGTGGAAGAGGAGAGAGTAGGATTGGATAGGTTATGTGAGGAGAGGGGAGAAGAGGTGAGGAGTGGAGAAGAGCGTAGGGACAGGAGCGGTGAGTAGAGGGGAGAGGTGATGAGGAGAGTAGACGAGGGGAGGAGGATATAATCTCACCACCATATTGCAATTATTTGCTGGATTTGAGTGGAGGGGAGAGAGATAGAGGGAGAGGGAGAAAAGAGGAGGGTAGCTGAGGAGGGAAGAAAAGAGACGTGAGGAGTAAATGTGGACAAGGGGAGAGGTGAGGGGGGTGAGGGCAGGAGAAAAGATGAGAGGAGATGAGAGATGGGAGGGGAGAGGGGAAGAGAGGAGAGGAGCAGAGAGGAGAGGAGGGAGAGGAGTGGAGAGGAGAGGAAAGGGGTGGAGAAGAGAGGACATTCTCTCACCTCCACTATCTTACAATTATATTTAGTGCTGTATTTGAGGGGAGGGGTGAGAGAGAAGTGGCGAGGAGAGGATAAGAGAGAAGGGTAGAGGAGAGGCGATTAGTAGAGAGGAGGGGAGAAAAGAGGGGAGTGGAGAGAAGAGCGGAGAGGAGGGGAGAGGCGAGAGGAGAGGGAGGAGAGCAGAAGAGAGAGGAGAGGTGAAAGGAGAGGAGAGGAAATTAGATGAGAGAGAGGAGAGCAGGGGAGAGGATAGGAGAGGAGAGGAGAGGAGAGGAGAGGAGTGGAGAGGGGACAAGGGGAGGGAAAGGGAGGGTAGGGGAGAGAGGAGGTGAGGAGATGAGAGGAGAGGGGAGGTTAGAGACAATCTATCAGCACCATATTACTATTATCTTTGGTGCTGTATTTGAGGGTAGGGGAGAGAGTGGGAGAGGGAATGGAGGAGCGAGGACGAGAGGAGAGGGGAGGAGATCAGAGCGGAGAGGAGGATAGGAGAGGAGATAATCTCACCACCATATTGCAATTATTTGCTGGATTTGAGTGGAGAGGAGAGATAAACTTTGTGGATACACTTTGGCTTGGTATCCCTTCAGTACTCCATGGGTGCCGTTATCAAACAGCTTGGCGTGCTTGTTGTCTATTGAGCTCATGGCTTCTTGCAAACTGTGTATACTACTGGGTGGCTTGAATCCGTCGAGTTCTGGCTGGCCATATTTGACAGCAATCCAGGGTACTTCCTCAACCAGTTTCTCCCCATTAGGCTTGCACCTTTCTTTACTACCACTAGGGTCAGCGTTTCTGGCTTCCTGTGAGATTCTAGCTGTACCTGTACCTCTGCTTGTCCGTAAATGTCTATCTTCTCACCTGTGTAGGATTTCAGCTTGAGGCTACAGGGATCTAGTCTGGGGTCCTGACCGAGTTTTCTGAAGACTTCTTCTGGTACGATAGTCCATGGACTTCCAGTGTCAACTTCTAATTGTACCTCCATGCTGTTAACTATCACAGTGGCTGTATACGGGTCAGAGTTTGTCAACTTGTTGATCGATTCATCTTATAAGTTGCTCAGCGGTGCCTCAATGTGGTTTGGTTTTTTCTGGAATTGTCTCCTTCTCTGCTTGTAAGCTCCAACAGCATCACACAGGCTTTTGGTGTGACCCGTTCCCGAGCACCTGATGAACCTACCATCTCTAAATTTGCACGTCACTGGCTAATGGCTGCCGCCACAACTCCAGCACTTCTTGGAGAATTGAACCTTGACCCTGGATGCCCTTGGTGGACTCCTTGTCTTCTTTAGTCCAGGCTCCTTCCTTTGAAGCTGATGGACGGAGGTAGCATCATCTAGAGGCCTTCCGATTCTCTTGATCTGCTCTACATCTTATTTAGCAACCTCCATCGCTGTCGCCATATTGACTGCATTCTCAAAGGTTAATTTTGGTGTACCCATCCTACCACCAATCTATCCCTTAGCATATTCTCCAGTTCCTTAAAATTACACCCATCACTTAACTGCCGAAGCCTTCCTAGGAACTGAGGGATTGTTTCATTTCCAATGTTCAATAGAATCAGGATCAGTTCCTGTGGATTGGAGGATAGTTAATGTTATCCCACTGTTCATAAAGGAGCGAGAGAGAAAACGGGGATTTACAGACCAGCTAGCCTGACTTCGGTGGTGGGAAAGATGCTGGAGTCAATTATTAAAGAGGTAATAATGGGGCATTTGGATAGCCGTAAAATGATTAGTCCAAGTCAACGTGGATTTATGAAAGGGAAATCATGCTTGACTAATCTTCTGGAAGAGGGAATTAGGAGCAACACTAGCAAGTTTGCGGATGACATAAAGCTCGGCGGCAGTGTGAGCTTTGAAGAGGATGTTAGGAGGTTGCAGGGTGACCTGGACAGGTTGAGTGACTGGGCAGATGCGTGGTAGATGCAGTATAATATAAATAAATGTGAAGTTATCCACTTTGGCGGCAAAATCAAGGTGGCAGATTATTATCTCAATGGGGCTAGGTTAGGTAAGGGGGGGGGTGCACCGAGACCTGAGCGTCCTGGTACACCGGTCACTGAAAGTTGGCTTACAGGTACAGCAGGCAGTGAAGAAAGCTAATGGAATGTTCGCCTTCATAACAAGAGGATTTCAGTATAGGAGTAAAGAGGTCATACGAGGAAAGATTGAAAATACTTATATTCACTGGAGTTTAGAAGGATGAGGGGTGATCTTATAGAAAATATAAAATAGTAAGATTAAACGAGTACTTACCAGTTTGAAGTTTTGATCTTTATTTTGTGAGGAGTTACGTTGGTGATTATGTGAAGAGCCCGCTCGTCCGCATGCACGTCAATCTTCAAAGCAGCAGTGTGAAATCACAGATAACAGTAATTGAAGTGACATAGTAAGATTAGAGAAGACTAGAACTACCAGATGACATTCATGAGGGATGGGAATGGAGGGCACGTAATCACCAACGTAACTCCTCATAAAATAAAGCACAAACTTCAAACTGGTAAGTTCTCGTTTAATCTTACTATTTTACTTCGGAGTCACGTGAGTGACTACGTGAAGATTTCGATGCTCTGTGATTTCATGCCGTGAGAAACGAGTCTACACAACCACAGCCGCTTCATTCACAGATGAGGGAAACATTCATAATGCATACAGTCATGACATAGATTTAAAACATGCTGATGCTGTTAAATGAAGTAATAATAATAGTAACACCTCTCATCCAGGTGGAACTATAAATAAAACGTAAAATAGAGTTGACAAAGTACCCCTGGTCTGAAATGGGTTATTAAAAAAAAATTGGAAATTAGTTTGTTTGACCATGCTGCAGCCGCTAGGATGTGGTCCAGCGGAACGTAAATAACCCTTGCTGCTGATGTTGTAGCAGCCCTGGTGGAGTGAGATCTGGAAATCAGTATCTACTCCTGCGCAAATCAAACCCCGCTTTATTACCTGGAAATGGTCTGACCGGATACGTTCTTATACGATTTTTGTAACTAACAAGCATTGCTAGATCGGAGCCTCGAAGGCTCTTGGTGACCTTGACGTATTGTTGTATATGTGTGCCCTCACATAACCAAAGGTCCCTGGGTATGCCTTCAACTATTTTGAGACCTGACACTCTGCTCTGCTTAAGTAACAATAAACATAAAATATGATATATATTATTCACAGATGTAATCCTCCTGTCCCATCGCAATTGTGCAGCAACTGATCCTGTTGCGCTAAACCAGCGCCAGGAGGATAACCACCTTATGTGATCCGGCCAAAGCTAAGGATGCAGCTGGAGCCCCCTGATGAAATAGTGTTAACACAATGTCAATATCCCATACTGCATTGTACTTGTCCTGGGAGAACTTGTGCTAAAGATATCCTTTACAACTCGATATCCGGGGTGAACCCGACAGAGTGGGTCTCGTTTGCTGCAGCAAATATGATGGGAAGACTCGTTGGCACAGTTAATGGCCCAATAACTCAATTATTGTCAAAAGACCATTTAAAATGAACTCCAAGACGTCAGTATTCTGTACCGTTTTAAATGCAACATGGGCATTAACTAAACGCTTCCCATCTCCTGCAAAATAAATGTACTGCTTTTTTGGTGCTATCCCAGAACTCTGGAGTGAACACATACAAGGATAGGTGTGACAACCCAAGCCGTAGGGGCAGTCTATTATGAATCTGGAAACATAAATTGATTTTATCAAGCACAGGCTGATTTCCCGAGCCACAGGCTGATCCGGCAAAGTTTACGTTTAGAATAACCGTATAAGTCTGTATTATTATTCCCGACAAATCGGGACTCAAAGCTGCCTAGGCCAACCAGACAGTAGGAAAACTTAAAACAGGATCGTGATGACATTATTTGAAGACCCGACTGATGAGGGAAAATGGAGGAAGACATAAAAGACCATTCCTCCTCCTTGTAGCGAGAATGTATCTTTCGCCATTGTTATGCCACATATTTTTGCAACCTGTGAATTAGCATGAAAACCAACATATCGATATTCGGTGTTCCATTGAACCAGAATGTCATAAATACTGTGTGATCCAGCACCCATTCTGTGTTGTCATTGCTCTGTACTTGATGATACACCAGTGGCAAATGAGATTAGGTGAACTATTACAGGATACTTTTACTTGATTGCACCCATGTGACTAACATATGCCACTGTCAAGTCTTCTAATGTTTTTGTGCAGATTCCCCGCTTGAAAGGGATCTGAGTCATCCACCCCGAAATGATGTACTGGATTTCACTCAATGACCAAACCACTTCTTTTCCATTTGTTTCTCCTTTTATTTTGGCAGATTCAGCAATTAATTGACAGTTTCACTTGATTTATTGCTTCAGCCATTACTTTGAAGGCATTTGGATGTTGTAGGTCTTAAGGTATTTAACAGTTTATTCTTTTAGCAGGTGAAAAACTGGCTGTCAATCGGGTTCTGTAGATAATCAGTCCTGCATGCCTTCGCTGGCGATCGCGGCAGTTTTTAGGACAGTCTCTTGGATTATACTGTTCAAGTTTTCAGCCGCCAATCAACTTCCGTCTTTTCCTCGCTTCCGGTGCTGTGTGCCCTTTTTTAAACCCCCGGGCGGAACTCGGCTTATCTCCGCTTCTCTGTTCACGGTCGGGCTGACTCTGCACCCGACTGGGCTTTCTCTGCTTTCTCCCCCCACCGAGTTGACTGTTCCCAGTTGGGCTGAGGACTCAGCCTCTTGTCGGTGGCTCTTCTGGCCTGTCCGTGGCCTTCACGGTACTAGGCCCCCACCCGACGTCTGTGGCTGCTGCTTGGGCTTGGCTGTGGGCTGCACAGCCCTGGATATATTCCAGGTAAGCTGACACCGTGCTTGGTGACCCTTACTGCCCCTGCTTGATTTCCTAGCTCTTCCCTGAGCTATTGCTTCCCGTTCCTACCTTTTTTGTTTTTGGCGCCAATTCAAAACCATTTGGCTTGGTGCTGTTCCACTTGTTTCCAAATACTACTTCTATTTTTAACTTTTTTTTTTCGATTCTTCTTACTGGCCTTGTTCTTATCTTCGTTCTTTTATCCTCGTCACCAATTGTGTGCTCGGATGCTTTGAACAGTCTTGAATAAAGGCTCGGACACGGGAGGAATCATACAAGCTTCTTTGCTGCAGGACGCCACCTTGTCTTTTCTGCTCCTGCGTACTTGCCCCAGATATCACAAGACACCAGTTACTTATCCTAATTATCCCATACCTAACACTCCTCCCCCTTTAACTTGGAGGCAGGTAAAACCTTTCATTACAGTTTGACTTGACACCTCCCACTCGATCTTCCAATGGAACCACTTGGGAGATCGACGCTTTAAAGTCAAACTTTGAAGTCTAGGTTTGAACTTGGTCTCCTGATGCATTGCTGTCTTGTTCTTCTACTGGAAGCAAGACAACCAGCCGCCTAACATCCCTGTGAACAATCGTGGCTTGGATCCTCTCCTTTCCCTGAGTGGAATGCCTTGCCCTTTCTTTCAAAGCCTTTGTCAGAGGAATGGAGTAACTTGGAAAGATCCGTACATTAACGTCTCTCACGATGCCTTTGCTGTCTGGATTGGAGCTGACGACTCTGCCCAGCTTGACTTACCCCCTCAGTGCATTTTGGTCACTTAACCAGACAATGACTCCGGCAGTGACATTTCTCTGAGTGGTGTGCCACCTGCTCCTTATAAACAAGTTAGCACCGGCGAGTTGGCTCCAGCTCTTCCAAAACGTGTTCACCTCTGACTGCATTGTTCTAAGTCTTTTGTAGGGGTAGCTGGAAAAGTCAAAAGTCTTGATGTCTCCGCACTGAGATGCTCAGCCAAGCAGAAGAGTATTTGGTGTGATGTACTGAACGCAGTCTTCCCAGCTTTGTATCCTGGCGTTGATCGGACGTTCATTTGACAGGTTGGCTGCCATGTAAAGAGCTGTCTGAAACTCACTATAACTGAGTGACGATTCTTTTCCAAAACTTTGGAGCGCTCTCTTCACAACACGCACAGCAGCTTCCGCAGCGCCATTTCTGTGTGGAGAATCAGCAGGATGGATTTCCCACATCCACGCTGTTCCATTTTTAGCTGCGTTCTCCTCCAAAGCTGCTCTGTCCAGGTTGTCCAAAAATCGATATAGTTCCTCTAAGACTGGTTTTGCGACAATAAAATTGGTGCCTGGATCTGACAAGATCTTCTTGGGGTGCCCACGGATTGCTGTGAATCTTTGATAAGCCAGCAGAAACCCTTCACTTGATAAGGTGTTGACTAACTCTGTGTGGATGGCTCTGCTGGTCATACAGCAGAAGACAACTCCCCAGACTTTGAGTTTTACCCTCTTCTTGACGTCATCGTGTACGTGGTAGGGTCAAAAGAGGTCTACTGTTGTAAACTCAAAGGGAGCAGCAGGTTCAGTTCTTTCAGGCGGCAGATCACTCATTACTTGTTGACATTTCTTTGCCTTTGCTATCTTGCAGAATATGGAGTGATCAACGACTTTTTGAGCAATTATCCTTCATTTTATGACCTAAGCCTTTCCTCTCATTTTAAGCAAGGTCCCAGCCACTCCGTCGTGACTCTCCCTGCGAGGCTCCCGAGCTAGCAGCATGGACACCCAGGCATCAACGGGCAGGATGGGAACAGCAACTTTATCCTCTTCAAAGCTCTGCACTCTGCCACCACAAACCATCAGCCCAGAATCTTGGTCTTTATAGGCTACCAGTCTCTTGGGTGCTTGGGAAAGTTGTGCCCAATTGCGCAGCACAAAAAATGTATTTTAGAGCATTTTCTCGTTCTCTTACTGTAATGACTCCTGTCAAAGAGATGGCCTCCCACTTTGGATCGTTTAGGGCTTTTTCCTTGCCAAGAAACCTCTTCGCTTCTCTCCAAATCCATGCGACTGTCTTGATCAGTCGAGTTAGAATGCTGAACCGCTTGACATCAACAAGCTTCTGAATAGCTGACCCTGCAGGTGGTCTCTTTGGGTTTGTTGTTTCCGGTTCTTGTTTCTCCACATTGGCTCTTGATAGTGCTGCAACAAAAGCTTTCTTCTGTAACTTTTCGATGTTCTCTCTGGCAGTGGCAGCCAGTTCCTTAGCTGATTTTATTGGCCACTCACTCACAGGCAACACCAGGAACTTCAGTCCATTCTGCCACTCCGAATACTGATCAAGGTCTTGAGGGCTGGCACCTCTGGTGATTACATCAGCGATGTTTTGTGGGCCAGGAATCCACCGCCAGTCCTGAATGTTGGTGCTTGTTTGAATCTCCCCAATCCGATGGGCGAAGAATGTCTGAAATCCGTAGCTTTCTCGCTGTATTGCACCAAGGATTGTTTGACTATCCACAAGATGATACCACTTCTCCACTTGAATTCGACTGTGTAGCTCGAAATACTTCCTCAAGCGTGAGGCGAACACTGCTCCGCACATCTCTGTTTTAACAGCGTCTCCTCTGTGGTCCAAGGGAGTTAACTTGGCCTTGGATTCCACCAGTCTGACAATTGGGCCATGGTCTGAATCCCACCTCAGGTACATCACTTCTGTGCTCACTTCCGTCGGAAAAGTTGATCCCCAAGGGTTCAGTTGCGGAGCAAGAGGGAGTCAGTGCCCTGACGAACTTGACTTTTCCAAGTTGTACATACTCTTCAAAGAGCTGAATTGCATCCTCCCTGAGTCCATCTGAGAGTGCCATGCCCCATGTGTCTCTGACCGAACAGCTTCCCTCTTTTGCTTCTTGGAAAGCTCTGCGTACTGGAATCGCTCCCTTTTGCTTAACAGGAGCCACTATGCCGATGGGGTCATATAGCCCTGCTACCTGGCTGAGAAGCTCTCTTCTTGTTAGGGGATTTGGCGTCTGAGTTCTGATTTGCTCTTGTAGAAGGCCTTGACCAAGCCGCATCTTTTTCTTTCTCTTGGAGAAATTGATTCCCACCATAACGTGGAGCATGTCCTCTTCAACAATGTAGCCCAGACCAAGTGCCTTGTTATCATCATCATGCATTTGGTTTGGTAGGATCATGGTTTTTGTTCTGCTTTTCTTTAAAGTATCACTGTCCGCCTTCCTCCCACTTTGGCCAGACAGAACCCAAGGCTTGAGCTCAAACCCACCAGCTTTCAGGATTCGTTCCACATTTGCTGTGATGATTCTCAACTGGTCGAGGCTGTTGTGACATGTGAGGATGTCGTCAACATAGCTGTCTTTCTGGAGTACTTGCTGCTCATCCTTGAGGTGGGTAAAAGAAGGAAGATTAGCAGTCTCACGCATTGCCAACTGTGCAATGTACCCCGCAGGTTTATCTCCGATGTTCACTCTTGTGATAGCATAGTCTCCCAGCTCCTCGTCCTCGGAATCTCGCCAGAGGAATCTGTGTAAGTGTACTTCATGGTCCTCCAGCCAGACTGAGTTATACATCTTCTTTATGTCTCCCAGAGCAGCATAGATTCTGCCTCTGAATCTGAGGAGGACGGCGCGAATTTGGTTGAGAACGTCTGGACCTTTCATCAGCAAATCATTTAAGCTGACACCATTGCACTTTTGGCTGCTGTTCCACACTAGTCTCACTGGGGTCGTGACAGAGTGGGGGTTTGGAGCAATAAGGTGACTCACATACCACACTGGTCACTCCCAGTTTGCAATCATGTCTTCGGACAATTTGATTGCAGCCTTTCGGTCCACCATGTCGTGCACCTGAGCTGTGTAGGCACTTTTCCATTCAGGTTCTCTGGATAGCTGCCTCTCCGTCCTGAGAAATGTGGCTTCCACTGTCCTTTTATTATTTGGTAGAGAAGCTGGGTCTTCCAACCAAGGATAGCTAGCATGCCAATGTGGGTCTTTACTGTGACGGTCTCCTGTCACGTGGGTGAGGCCTTCCCTTACCACTTCGAGCTCTCTCTCTTCAGGAAGAGTCATTTCTTTTCCGCCTGGCTGGCAGTTTCCACAGCGGCAACCACCGCACTTTGGCTCGCATGCTGCTCCAATGCTATCCCACTTCCACCAATCCAAGATGTCCCGATTGGCGGTTGATGTACGTGACTTCTGGATTTTGACGGCGACCTGTTCGTTTGGTGAAAGTTCCTCAGGGACTGCGTCAGTGAGCTCCTCATACCTTAAAGCAGCTGCTCTCATTGATCTTGCGAAGTGTGTTTTGGACATGTGGGCTGACATGGTAAGCTTCTCAAACAGCTCAGGATGACAACCTCCAACAGTCTTTCCCAGTGGTCCATCCCACAGAATGAGATCTCCAACAGTTCTAATCCTCTGAGGCGCTAGTTGACCTTTTCTATGACTTATGAGCAAATGTATCTCTTGTGGTCTCACAAGTTCCTCAAGTGGGACGTCTGGAAAGAACTTTTGCAGCTGCTGTGGTGTCACGTGTTTGTGAACATCTGAAATGCTGTCCAATCCATAACTAACTAACTGGTGCGACTTGAGTGTGCCCTTGGGAATCTTCACTCGGATCTTTAGAAGGTAGCGCCTTTTCTCTACGTGGACCTTCATCCCCCAACTCCATGGACGATTAGCGTGATGTCTTCACTCCTAAGGTTCAGTCTACTCGCAGCCTTGTGAGTTATGTAGTTGGTATCTCAAGCCAAGTCAATTAATGTCCCAACCTTTTGTCCAGCATTTGATACGACCTCCAGAAGCATCATAATCACTGGGTGCTCTTGCAGTCCACCTTCTTTTAGGAGGCTTGGCTGATGCTTTGCAGTGTTGAAGGCTCTTGATGTAGTGTTGGAGAACACATCTCGGCATTGTTTTGCCAACTCTGGTGGAAGTTTGCTGAAAAACTCCTCTTGGTCCACTGTGTATTTCTTCTTGCCTTTATCTTCCTCTGGACCAAATTTACTCCTTCTCTGATCCACACTGCTTTTCCTCATATCATAATTGGGGCAAAGATAAAAATGATGCACAGGAGTCTGTTCATCCTTGCAGCTCTGATTTTTTACACAGATATGCAGGTTGCAGTATGAACCATCATCATGAACTTCAAGACACTTTTTGCATGCTCACAACTTCTTTACTGCAGCTCTTTTCTCTGTCAGCTTTAGCCCTCGAAACTGCTTGCAGAAGTACAGCTTCCTTTTATGCTTTATGTCACCACAGACTACACAACTTGTGTGGTCATTTCCTGACTTGGTAGACTTGGTTCTGGCATGTCTTGGTTCAGTCCGAGTTTCCTTTCTACTCGTCTCCTCGTCCCTCAGTTGCTCGACCTGTTCGTATATGCTCTCCTGCTCTTTGAGAAATGACAAGAGACTGTCAAACCTTTTCTCTGGTGCCACAGCATTCTTCTTGTCAGCTACATAAACCAGCCATTCCTTTTTGAGGGTTTCCGGAAGCTTGGTTTCAATTGATTTTGTCATCAGTGGATTTTTAATAGCGCCTGTGTCTCCGAGATCGCTCAAATCCTTAAGCGCCTTTTCCACAGCTTGAATTAATTCTACTATTTTACGTGGCTGATTTCCTCTGACAGGTGGGATTCTCCGAAGCTCCTCCACTATCCCAATAGCAATAGCTGTGTGATTTCTAAACCGGTTCTCTAGGACACGAAAGATATCATCTGCAGTGTTATAACTTGTGAGGCGGAGGTCTCTTGTAATTTCGTCCTCCAGACTGTCCAGCAATTGAACCTTCTTCACCTCATTTGATCCAGTGGGTTCACCTTGCTTTTGCAGTGCTTCCCAATCCTTCCTCCATCTATAAAAGTCACGATTGTTTCCAGTAAACTTAGGAAGGGCCGTGGGTCTCAGTCTGATGGCTGGTGAAGGATATTTGAAAGCATTCACCGCTTGTGCTAATCCTTCAGCGTCCTTCTTTATTCTGCAGGTGGTTAAGCATGAATTCATATGCTTCTTGTTTGCAATTTGATGGTGCGGTGGCAGCAGCAAATTCACATACACCATCTGCTGTCTGTAGTGAGCTGTATAATTCAACATTTCCAAAGTTTGCCCATAGAGTGTCCTGGATGAGCCCTTTGACCTCTTTTAGTTTCGACTCGCACTCCTTTGCAGTCATTGCCAGGTTGGCTTTTTGCTGTTCAGTTAACACAGCTTCCTCCTCTGCGTCCAGCTCCGCCTCCAGCTCTGCAATGAGTCCAGCCTCCACATCGTCATTGGTTTCCATGACTTTTTCGGCCTCTTGCATGAGATTGTTGAAATTGTTCCTGAGCTCCTCTTCAGACATTTCTTTATGGTTCCTAATGATGCTGTTAACAAGACGAGAGAATGCCCGTTTTGCTGTTGTCCTCTCCACGTTGAGCTGCTCAGCTGACTTTCCAGTAACTTCATCAGCCATGATTTATCTTGACTTAACTGTCTCTTTTCCAGGTTTCCAGATCTCCTGGTCACAGCGGTTTTTCACTGTCAAGTATTCTAATGTTTTGTGCAGATTCCCCGCTTGAAAGGGATTTGATTTATCTACCCCGAAATGATGAACTGGATTCACTCAGACCAAACACTTCTTTTCCACCTTTTATTTTGGCAGATTAGTCTTTAGCAGTTTTTAGCAGTTTTAGTCTTTACCAGGTGAAAAACCTTTAGACACAAAGGCAAAAAATATACACATTACTGTAACCAAATATAAATAACAGAAAATTACACGTTCTAACATTCAAACTCATAGCAGCCATTTTGTTTTTTAAAATAATTTTCACATTTCATTAAATGAAAAATACAGATAATGCCCACTACTGTTACCAATTTCTTTAGCTTAATATCATATGAATCTTTACTGTTTTTTTAACACATTTTGTCATATTTTTAAAAATGCAATTATTTAAACTAACACCACACATATTTCAAACTTTCTCAATCAACACGTTAGCCAGAGAAGTTTCTCAGATATTAAAGGGTTAAACAGAGTCTCTGGGGCTGCAGTCTTCGGCTCAGTTCATTTAGAGTTCAGTCCTTACCGGCTGCCAATCGGGTCTGTAGAAAATCAGCCCTGCTTGCCTTTACTGGCTATCGCGACAGTCTTTTCGGACAGTTCTTTTGATTTACTGTTCAGGTTTTGCCGCCCGCAAGTCTCTTCCGTCTTCTTTCCTGGCTTCTGGTGCTGTGTGCCCCTTTGAAAGCCCGGGACAGACCTCGGCAGGCTGGGGTTCCGCCCACTTTAATCACTGTCTCGTGATTTCAATGTGCCATTTCTCTGCACCTGTTCTTTCATTTCAGTTTGACTTGACACCTATAATGCCCTCTAAACCCATGTAAACCCCATGTAAACACTGTAAACCCAACGTAAACCCCCCTAAACCCGTGCAAACCTCTCTAAACCCCTCTAAACCTCTCTAAATCTATACTAAACCCATCTAAAACTCTCTAAACCCTTCTAAAAACCCTGTAAATCCCTCTAACCACATCTAAACCCATCTAAACATCTGTAAACCCCTCTAAACCCATCTAATCCCCTGCAACCCCCTGTAAACCACTCTAAGCCCCAGTAAACGCCTCTAAACACCCTGTAAATAATTCTAAACCCCTCTAAACACCTGCAAACCTCCCTAAAACGCTCTAAATCCATGTACACCTCTCTAAACCTCTCTACACCTGAAAACCCCTTTAAACCCCTCTAAACCCGTCTAAACCTATCTAAAACCCTCTAAAACCCTCTAAACCCCTGTGAAACATTCTAAACCTCTGTAAATCACTCTAAAGCCCTCCAAACCTCTCTAAACCCATGTAACCCCTGTAAACCTTATACCCCTCTAAAATCATTTAGCCCTCTAAACCCTGTAAATCCCTGTAAACCCCCCTAAACCTCTCTACACCTGTAAACACCTGTAAACCCCTTTAAACCCCTCTAAACCGCACTAAACCAATCTTAACCCTCTAAACACCTGCAACCCCTGTAAACCCCTCTATACCCCTCTAAACCCCTCTAAACCACTTCTAAACCCCTCCAAACCCCTCTAAACCCATGTAAACCCCCTGTAAACCCCTGTAAACCCCTCTAAACCCATACAAAGCCATCTAAACCCATGTAACCACATCTAAACCCCATGTAAACCACATGTAAATCCACGTAAACCCCTGTGAACCCCATGTAAACCACCCTAAACCCCTGTAAACCCCCTGTAACCCCCTGTAAACCTCTCTAAAACTCTCTAAACCCATCTAAACCCCATATAAAGCCCTCTAAACCCATGTAAACAACTGTAACCCCCTCTAAACCTCTCTAAAACCCTCTTAACCCCTGTAAACCCCTCTAAACCCATCTAACCCCCCCCCTGTAACCACCATGTAAACCGCCGAAATCCCTGTAAACCCTATGTAACCCCCTTAAACCGCTCTAAACCCCTGTAAACCTCTCCAAAACTATCTATACCCCTGTAAACCCCTCTAAACCTTTCTACACCTGTAAACACCTGTGAACCCCTTTAAACCCCCTCGAAACCCCGCTATACCCATTTAAAAGCCTCTAAACCCCTCTAAACTCCTGTAAATCCGTCTAACCCCCTGTAGCCCACTAAATACGTCTAAACCCCTGTAAACCACATTAAACCTATAAACATCTTTTCACCCCTGTAAACAACTCTAAATCCCTCTAAACCCCTCTAAACCCATGTAAACCACTTGTAAACGCATCTAAACCCCTCTAAACACATCTAAACCCCTCTTAACCCCCCTGTAAACCCTTCCAAACTCCTCCAAACCCATCTAAATCCTTCCCTCTAAACCGCTATAAAGCCATTTAAACCCATCTGTAAATTCCATGTAAACCCCTCTAAACCCCTGTTAATCACTGTAAACCCTCTAAACCCATCTAAACCCCTCCAAACACCTCCAAACCCCTCGAAACCCCATCCAAACCCCTCTAAACGCCTGTAAACCTAATTAAATCTTTCCTCTAAACCCATCTAAAAACCTCTAAACCCATCTCTCCTATAAACCCATCTAAAAACCTCTAAACCTTTCTAAAATACCCTCTAACCCCCTCTACACCCATCTAAACACCTGTAAACCCCTCTAAACCCCTCTAATCCCCATGCAACCCCCTGTAAACCAGGCTAAGCCCCAGTAAACGTCTCTAAACCCCGGTAAACAACTCTAAACCCTATATACCCCTGTAAACCCCTCTAAACCTCTATACACCCGTAAACCCCCTGTAAACCCCTTTAAACCCCTCTAAACCCGAGTAAACCAATCTTAAACCTCTAAACCCCTCTAAACACCTCTAAACCCCTCTAAACGCCTGCAACCCCTGTAAACCCCTCTAAACCCCATCTAAACCCCTCCAAACCCCTCTAAACCCCTGTACACTCATGTACACTTCCGGTGGCGCTATGGAGGCTTGAGCCCAGCATCAACTAGCTCCGTGCTGAAAATTTTGAAAACGGGAGAAAAATCGGGACCTACCTGAGGCGACTGCGATTTTAACGGCTGCCCTCTGTGAGTGACGTCATCAGGCGCGCGACGCTACCGATATGCCGATGCAGCATACACCCCCCCCCCCAGGGGGTAAAAAAAACCCAGTAAAGTAAAACAACCGACAGAAGAGGTAGGCCCAACTGAGACCTCGGCCTCGGGTACAGCGATGTTCCAGGAAGACCCATCGAAGAAATCAAAGCAAAAAACATCGGAAGTGGAAGAACTTAAAACGTTTCTAACAATTGAAATAAAAAATATTCAATTGCAGCTGAAAACCTTCGAAGAAAAGCTGAACTTTAAAGAGGAACTTAATTAATTCAAGGTAGATTTCAAAGCAGAAATGCTTTCTACCGTCCATGACATACTGGAGGTCTGGAAGAGGTCGAGGGACGAAGAGGTCAAGGATCAGATGGAAGAGGTGGAAGGCAGGATCACATCGGTGGAATCGAACTTTAAAGATGCGATGGATCCCATTCACGAGACACTGGTGCAACAAAATACAGCGATAGCTGAATTTGGAAAATATGTGGAGACAAGTGCGGAAACTGTAAATAGACTACTTATCGAAAATCAACGCCTCTCCGAAATGGTGACCAAACTAAATGGAAAGTGTATCGACTTGGATGGGCGCCAAAGACGTCAGAACTTAAGGATTGTAGTTGTGAAAGAAGGAAGTAAGAGGGACACGGGCCCTCGGGATTTTGCGGCAGATTTGCTACAGAAAGTTTTAAATTTGGATCAAAAACCTTTACTTGGTCGAGCACAGAGCGCAGGGCCGTCGTACACGAGACGATGCTCACCCAAGACAAATTATAGTAAAGGTGCAAGTTGATCATGAATTTGACGAAATAATGAAGAAAATTGTCCGTAGCAGTGAGCTCTATTTTGAAGGAATTAGGATAAGTATCTATCGAGACTACCCGGCGGAGGTCTTCAAAAAAATTGCGCTGTTCACTGAGACAAAAAGAATACTGAAGAAAATATCGGATTTGAGATACGGCTTGCTTTATCCCGCAACATTAAGAGTCACCTACATGAGGAAGGAACTTTTTTTTACAGACCATGAAAAAGCACTGGAATTCGCCAAAGGTATCGGGAATGTGCCCACAGGCTGAATAACACTGAACAATATGCATCTCCCCTCAGGAGTCAAGAAATAACGGGACCTCGCCAGGTCTTAAAGGATCTTTAAAGTACTTTTAAGAGCTTTAAGGACGCTTGGATATCGAAATGGACATTGGAGATAACCTGTGTTTTTTTTGGGGGGGGGTTTCCTTTCATAATATCTCCATTTTTATATTCATCTTTCGCGTTTAGTATAAATTCTAAGAACAATAATATTACAGTTATGATTAATTGTTACTAATCACTATTAATATTTAGTATATTCATATTTAACCATACATGTAATTACTAATACTTACTAAATATCAATATTACTATTAAAATCACTAACATTTATATTATTCATAAATAAGAATTACTGTATGATTGATAACAATGATTTATAACTAATAAATTTTGGTTAACGTAGAAATAGCTTATATATATATATTCTATAGGAATATAAGCACGAATTAATTTAGCCTATGTAATAATAAGGTTTAATGGGTTTTTTTCTTTTACTTTTCAATTAAAAATCAAAATATATTGTTAATTTTTGCTGTTGTTCACCTTTTTTGAGGTTTTCTTTTAATTTTCTTTTGCTACTCACAAAGAAGTCATTTGATTGTTAGATTTTTTTTTTAATGCACGGAGCTAGGATTTTTTCTTTAACAACGGCTACGGAAGTCCTTAGGATTCAAGCCACGCTAGTGTGGCTATCACTAACTACACTAATTGTAGATGTAGTTTTTTTTCTTTCACTCTATACCAATCAACTATATCACTTTTTCCACTTTGATTATTGTCATAATTTTATGTTTAAATGGCACTACAAGGTTAAATCAAGGAGATGTGTTCGGAAGAGCGATCTATGTCATTTAAAATTCATCTATCTGAGGTTCGGGGATAGGATCAGATTTTATGTGTTGTACCTTCTTATCGGCTATAGACCACCCTAGAAATACAATGCAAGACGGTAATATGACAAGAGGGGGTGAAGGAATAACGTTTTGTAGTTGGAATGTTAAGGGAATCAATGAACCAATTAAGAGAGGTAAAGTTTTAGCACATTTAAATTCACTCAAGACAGATATAATATTCCTCCAAGCAACACATCTCAAAAAGGAATCACAATATAGACGTAAAGCTAAGTGGATTGCTGAATCATACCATTCTTCTTATTCACACGTCCAGAGGAGTTGCAATATTGATTCGTAAAGGAATATCCTTTGCGCATTTATCAACAATAGCGGATATAGATGGTATATATATTATATTAGTTGGAGAGTTAAATGGAAAAAAGCGATTCTTCTTAATATATATGGACCTAATTTTGATAATCCTACGTTTTTTAATAAAACATTCAATACAATTTCAGAATTTACACAATATAAATTAATAATTGGAGGAGACTTTAATTGTATATTCGACCCTTATTTAGATAGGTCATCAAGGCAAAAAAAAGTAATCAAGTGTATTTTTAAATTCATTTATTAATACTACTAATATTAAGGATATCTGGAGAATTGAAAACCCAACTGGACGGGAATATTCATTTTATTCACCTGTACATAAAATATATTCGAGAATAGATTACTTTTTAGTTGATTCAACGCTTATCCCATTTACCTTTAATTGAAAATACCATAATATTATAATATCAGACCATGCACCTGTAACATTTATGATTAAATTAAATGGAATGGAATAAAACTGTAGTACAACCAGAAGGAACAGCAGAATTTTTACAAAAATGTAATTTAAAAGGTCTAGACTCAAAAGATAGAGAATTATTAGAAGCGGAGATTACGATAAAAGATATTGAAGCGTCTATTGGATCTTTAAAAAATGATAAAGCAGTAAGACCAGATGGTTTAGGCTCTGAATTTTATTAAAACAATTATGCCTTGATCTCTCCACGTTTACAAAGGTTGTATGAGCATATTTATACTCAACAGAAACACACAGATACCTTAAACGAACCTATAATAACACTTATTCCAAAAACTGATAAGGATCCAGAAGATCCAGGATCATATAGAGCAATTGCACTTTTAAATACAGATCAAAAAATACTAACTGAAATTTTAGCGCACAGATTAAGTAAAGTGATGAATAAATTAATACACCCTGACCAAACAGGCTTTATTCAGAAACGGTATTCATATTTTAATTTGAGAAGATTATTTAATATAATATACTCAAAGAGAATTATTAATGAACTAGCAATAATCTCACTTGACGCTGAAAAAGATTTTGATCAGGTGGAATGGCCGTATTTATTTTCGGTGATGGAAAAATTACAGCTGGGCGATAAATTCTGCGCATGGATAAAACTGTTATATACCAACCCAACGGCTAGAATATTAACAAATCAAAGGTTATCATCTAAATTCAACTTATCTAGAGATTGCAGACAAGGATGCCCGTTATCTCCATTATTATTTGCACTTGCTATCGAGCCACTCGCAGAAAGAGTTAGGACTCATTCGGAAATATATGGATATAACACAAAGGATACAGTGAATAAAATTTCCCTATATGCAGTATATGTATCCATTTACATTACAAAACCGGAAATTAGTATTCCAAATTTACTAAAGCTAATAACCCAATTTGGGTCACTTTCTGGATATAGAATAAATTGGAATAAAAGTGAAATTATGCCAATAAGGGAACATAATAAACATATAATACAACAATTCCCGTTTAAAATAGTAAATGAAAAATTTAAATACCTAGGAATTTATGTCACTAAGATACATACATCATTATTTAAAATTTCCCCCCATTACTGAATAAACTACAAAAGAATATTCAGTACTGGAAAACTCTTCCTATCTCAATGCTTGGTAAAATTAACGCCATAAAAATGATTTTCTTACCGCAAATATTATACCTATTTCAAACAATTCCAATATACTTGCCAACATTTTTTTTTAAAAGTTGGACTCCACTGTCAGTGATTTTATCTGGGATTATAAGAATCACAGGATAATCAAAAAGCATCTGTGTAAATCGAAAATAAACGGAGGTTTGGTTTTACCAAACTTTTTGTTTTATTTTTGGGCAGTTAACATTAAAAATATGAAATTTTGGCTGGAAGAAATAGATCAACAACCAGATTGGTTAAAAATGGAAAAGGAAGATTGTTCACCATTTGAAATCGGCTCGATAATATTTGCTACTAAATTAAACAAAAAAAATTATAGGGAAAATCCTATAATATATAGTGCTATGCGAATTTGGAAACAATTAAAAAATACATTAAAATTAGATAACATATCACTTTTTTTTCCAATCGCGAATAATCATTTATTTAAGCCCTCATGGGTGGATAAAGGTTTCACACAATGGAAAAACTATGGAATTAAAAAGATGGGACAACTTTACAAGGAAGGCACTTTTCTTTCATTTCAGGAATTGCAACAGACTTATGGACTTCAAGTAAATGATTTCTTTAGATATCTTCAACTTAGAGATTATGTAAAAGCAAATACCCCAAACTTTAGAATTAGAAATTCAGAAATTCTTGATGACTGTTGGAATAAACATCCTAATACAGAAAAAATAATATCTTATATATATAATATTTTATTAGATAGCGATATTCCATCGACGGATTTACACAGACAAACATGGGAAAAATAACTAAATCAAATAATAACGAAAGATACTTGGGAAGAAAGTTTACAACACATACATCAATGTTCATTAAATACCAGACACTCTCTTATACAATTTAAAGTAATACATAGGTTACATTATTCCAAAACAAAATTAAATAAAATCTTCCCACATATCTCACCTATATGTGATAAATGCCAACATTTAGAGGCTAATTTATCTCATATGTTTGCAAATTGCATAAAAATTTAAACATTCTGGGCAAATATTTTTAGAATAATATCTAATGTGACGAGCACTCAATTGGACCCGGATCCAAAATTAATAATACTAGGAACATTAGAATTAAATCAAACATTTACAACAACTCAAAGAAACTTTATTGATTATAGTATAATAACTGGGAAAAAATTAATTCTAAAATTTTGGAAAGGTCCTATCACCCCCACAATCAAAACGTGGATTATAGAAATGACGGAGACACTACACTTGGAAAGAATTAGACTTGTCCTGTTGGACAAACAAGAACTATTCATTGGAACATGGTCTCCCTTTATTGATTATTTAAAGGGTCAGAACGGTTCAGCACGCGAACCTGGCTAACACTCAAGTCAAGGAATAGATGAATAGTTCGGAAATGTACGAATATACCTCGTATGAAGTTTGTTATCATAGTAAGTTATTCCATTTATTATCTCTTTCCTATTTGTTCTCTTTGTTTCTTTTCTTTCTCTTCTTTTTTCTCTCTTCTCTCTTTACTTCATCTATCTTTTTAGTTCTATTTAGTTTTTTTTTTTAATTTAAAAAAAGTATTGAAGACAATGTAATAAGATTTGACAACATTACTCATTTAAAAATGTAAGACTGGAAATGATTTTAATATGAAATGCATGTATCTCCAATAAAAAATATTCTTATAAAAAAATAAAAAAATAAAAAAAAACACTGTACACCCGTGTAAACCCCTGTAAACCCCTCTAAACTCACATAACGCCCTCTAAACCCATGTAAACACATCTAAACCCCATGTAAACCCCATGTAAACCCCCGTAAACCTCTGTGAACCCCATTTAAACTCCCCCCTAAACCCCTGTAAACCCCTCTAAACCCCTGTAAACCTCTCTATAACTCTCTAAACCCATCTAAACCACTCTAAACGTCTCTAAACACATGTGAACACCTGTAAATACCTGTAAACCCCTCTAAACACATCTAAACCAATCTAAAACACACTAAACCTAAAACCCCTGTAATCCCTCTTACCCACTCTAAAGCCTTCTAAACACCTGTAAACACCTCTAACCCGCTCTAATCCCCCTGCAACCCCCTGTAAACCAGTCTGTCCCAGTGAAGGCCTCTAAACCCCTGTAAACAACTAAACCCCTCTAAACCCCTGTAAACCCCTCTAAACCCCTGCAACCCCTGTAAACCACACTAAACCCCTCTAAACACATCCAAACCCCTCTAAACCCCTGTAAACCCCTGTAAACCCCTCTATTCCCATATAAAGCCCTCTAAACCCATGTAAACACATCTAAACCCCATGTAAACCCCATGTAAACCACCGTAAACCACTGTGAACCCCATGTATGTGTAAAGAAGCTATAACGACACATCGTTACTTTAGTATCTTTATTCCTACTGGAGCATTACATATTGCACTAGCTGTACGTGGTCTGTCACAGGAACTAGAGAGCGATCTGTGGGTGGGGAGGTTGTAGTTATACTTGTGATATGGGCAGTGGTTAGTAGTGACGAGGTCACTATATTAAAGGCACATGCATATGTCATCTACATCCTTCCCCTTGGAAACGACAGGCAAATACCATAGTGACAGGGCGACCACGGCTCATGCGCTAGGATGGTTAACAAAATCGCCATAGCAGACAGGCGGTTTGACAAGACGTCCCGACCGGGTTCGCATCTCGCCATCCTCCCTTCCGGCAGGAAGAAGAGGCACCGATGGGGCAGACGAACCTGAAAGGGGGAAACGGGAGGAGACGGAGGAGATGGCGGCACCAGATCCGGAGGTGATGCGGGATCAGGAGCGGGCAGTGCGCGGGCAGGCGAGCGAGGACTAGCCGGAGTAGGGTGGGACGGAAGGAGTTGAGGTGGTGTAGACCGTTGCATGTTAGGAAGGGCGGGCAGAGCATCGGCCGGACGCGGAAACGGCAGTGGGGGAGCAACGGGATCCGCGGCAGGCGGACGCGGCTCGTTGACGAGCCGAAGGTGCTGGCGGGACCGTCGGTAAATGGCTCCCGCATGGTCGACGAGATAAGACTTGGGCGACCCCGCAGAGCGGATGACGGTAGCGAGCTTGGAGTGACCGGAAGGGGTCTGCATGCGGACAATTTGACCGGGGAAGAGGCGCGGCAGCGGGTGGCAGGACCTGTCATGGGAACGCTTCTGGACATCGTGCCTGAAAGCAATGCGTTTCTGAACCGCAGCAGGCGTGAGGACAGACGGTATGAGGGAGCACTGGGCCACAGGGAGCGGGAGTCTGGTAGCGCGAGACATGAGCCGCTGAGCAGGGGAACCCATGGCCGAGTCGCGGGAGATGTTGCGGAGGTTAAGGAGGGCCAGATAGAAATCGGAGTTAACACGACGACATTGTTCCAGCAGGTTCTTTGCACTGCGGAAGGCGCGCTCGGCCAGACCGTTGCTTTGCGGGTACTCCGGGCTGCTGGTGAAATGGTGGAAGTTCCATCTGGAAGCGAAAGCTTTAAACTCGGAGCTCGTAAACTGGCTGCCATTGTCCGACTGCAGGCTTGCCGGGGGGCCAAAATTGCCAAAATGATGACCTAACCTGTCGATGACGGCCGAAGAGGTTAGGGAGTGCAGCCGGTCGACCTCGAACCAGCTGGAGTAGGAGTCAACGAGAACCAGGAAGTGTTTGCCCCGCCACTCGAAAATGTCGACGGCAACCGCCATCCAGGGCAGTGCAGGGGCAGGCTGCTGCAGAAGCGGCTGACGCTGCTGGTGGGGGGCGAGACTGTTTCAGGTGGAACACGAGGAGACCCTCTCCCGGATGTATTGGGCCATACCCGGCCAATAGAACTGGCTCTGGGCGTGAGACACGGTGGCTTCGGCCCCAGGATGTCCGCGGTGAGCGACCTGAAAATAGTGGTCGTGCGGCGCAGCAGGCACGACCACCTTGTGACCCTTCACCACCACGCCGTCGCGTAGTACGAGCTCGTCACGGACCAGGAAGTAGGGCACGGCGCCAGCCGGCAACGCGGAACGACTGTTGGGCCAGCCCCGCTGGATGACGGCAGAAAGCTGTTGCAGGGCAGGGTCATTGGCAGTGTGTTCAACCAGGGACTTCATCTGCTGTGAAGGGACGATGTTCACTTGGAGCACCATTAGATCAGACATCTCATAGGGGTGGCGAACGGTGGACGTTAGCGGGGCGCGAGACAACGTGTCGGCCACGAACATGTCCTTGCCCTTACGATAAACCACCTTGAAAGTGAAGCGTTGGAGCTGCAGCATCATGCGCTGCAGGCGGGATGAGGCAACATGGATCGACTTGTTGAGAATGGTGACAAGCGGCTGGTGGTCAGTCTCAATTGTGAAAGTGTTGCCCAGGACGTAGTCTTTGAATTTGGAGCAGGCAAACACCACGGCCAGTAGCTCCTTCTCGATCTGCGCGTAGTGCTGTTCGGTGGCGGTCATGGTGCGGAATGCGAAGGAGACAGGCAGCTGTAGGCCGTCATGGACCTAGAGACAGGCGGCACCGAGTCCGAACTGAGAGGCGTCGCAGGTGAGGACAATGGGACGCTGCAGGTCAAAAAACTTGAGTGTGGGGGTGCTGATTAGCTTGCATTTAAGGATGTCGAAGGCTTTCTGGTGGTGGGGGAACCAAACCCAGGACGTATCCTTTATTATCAAATCCCTCAGGGGAGCGCTGAGCTCGCTGAGGTCGGGGATGAACTTCCCCAGGTAGTTCACCATGCCCAGGAAGCGTTGTAGGTCTGCCACATTAGTAGGAGAAGGCATCCCGGAAATGGCGGCCGTTTTTTGCGGGTCCGGTTTCAGCCCCTCGGCGGTGAATACATGTCGAACATAGGTGACCTCCGGGACACGAAATCGGCACTTCTTGGGGTTCAGTTTCAATTTGATTTCCCGGGCCCGGTCTAGGACCTGGCGTAGGTTGAAGTCGTGTTCGGCGACATCCTTACCGTAAACGAGGATGTCGTCAACGATGATGGCTCACGGTCGATCGGAAAACAGCTGTTCCATTGTCCGTTGAATACCTCGCTGGCAGAGTTGATTCCGAATGGCATTCGGAGTAACCGAAATCTGCCGAAGGGGGTGGCGAAAGTTGTCAAGATGGAGGACTGCCGTCAAGTGGTATTTGCCAGAAGGAGATTTTGGCATCGAGGACAGAAAAAACCGTTGCCGGACCAACCTGTGCAGCGACTTCCTCTACCGTTCTCATAGGGTAGTGTGGGCGTCTAATGGCCAGGTTGAGGTCTTTGGGGTTGATGCAAATGCGTATCTCGCTTTTGTCCTTTTTCGCCGGCAACAACCATGGTGGAGACCCACCTGGTGGGCTCGATGACCGCCTTTAGGATGCCCATTTTTACCATACTGTGTAGCGTCGACTCCACTCTGGCCTTCATGGCGAAGGAGACACGGTGAGTTGCATTGACCACTGGTTCGACCTTGCGGTCTACTTCAATCTTGTAGTTGCAGGGCAGTTTGCCCAGCTCATCATCAAAGCGGTCGGGGTATTCGGCCAACGGGTCCATGAGGGCCTGCACCTGGTGAATGTCACGGTGGAAGGATACCAGGCCCATTTCCTGGCATGCCTGGATACCCAGCAGGGTAATGCATTTTTGATCGAGGAGATAGAAGGTGAGGGGCCGAGAGGACTCCAGTTTCTTGCAGCTTAGCGTAGCCTTGCCCACAGGATTAAGAACCCCTCCCCCGTAGGCATGCAAAGTTGAGCTGTCAGGAAAAAACAGCTCATTAGTTCTTATCTTTTTGAAGAGTGTTGTTGACATAACGTTCGCAACCGCCCCGGTATCAATCTTAGCAGTGAAGGTCGAGTTGTTCACAGTTACTCGCACTGAAGGGTCTGTTATCACAGCAGGTGCGCCCAACACAGTAAACAGGCTGTTCTCCCCCTGAGAGGAGTCGGATTCAGATACAGACTGTCCGTCGAAATAGCACGGGGAGCTGAGCTCACTATCAGCTTGTACCAGGTTGTTTAAATTGCACCTCGGAGCAGCGAAAGGCTTCCCACGGGAACGACAGGCCGCAGCGAAATGGTTCAATTTCTTGCAGACATTACACGTTTTACCCAAGGCAGGGCATACATTGTATTGATGAGTGGTGAAGTTACAATTAGGGCACCTTTGCCGGGCACGTCCCCCGGGAGCAGTTCCAGACCCCGGGGCACGTCCCCCTTGAGCAGCGAGCGACCCCGGGGGGTCGCGACCGGGGCCTGTTCATCAGACGGCTGGAAATTGCTGGCAAGGTTAATCTCATGGTCAGCCGGTGACAGCGCCGAGGTGACAGCCTCAGCCAAGCGGGTGGCGTGCATTGCATCGTTGAAAGTCAGATCGGGCCTCCGCAAAAGTTCGGCCCTGAGCTTATCGTCGCGGAGACCGTAAACCAGAAGGTCCCTAATAATCTCCTCGGGGATCAGCGTGTTGAGGCGGCAGCGCCTGGCCAGGTGCCGCAGCGCAGCGCCATAGTTCTCTGCAGATTCCCCAGGGAGCTGACGCCGCGCGAACAGTTTAATACGTTCTAAGATGCAGTTTGTTGGAATGTCACAAATAGCATTAAACTTAGCCACCAGACATACCGGGTCCCGAGCAGATTCTCCCTCAGCGTAGACGAAGAAGTCTGAGCGAGCCAGGGCCTCGGGACCAGCCAAGTTGAGAAGCAGAGAGGCTGTGAGCTCTGGGGTGGCGGCAGGATGAGCGATCGTGACATAGTGGTCAAAGTCACGTTTGAAGACATCCCATCGATGGGCAATGTCTGAATCGAAAACGAGCACATCAGGCTTACGGGCAGAAGTGGCCATAACGAGGAAATGAGAAGGTAGGGGGAACAAAAAACTGGGACAAAATTAAATGATAAACCGATAGACAGGAGGCGCAAGGTAAGAGGTATGACACCATGTAAAGAAGCTATATCCATCGTTACTTTACCCCTAAACCCCTGTAAACCTATCTAAACCCTCTAAACCTATCTAAAACTCTCTAAACCCATACAAACCCCTCTAAACCACTCTAAACCTCTCTAAACGACTTTGAGTCCTGAAAAGCGCTATATAAATAAAATATATTATTATTATTATTATTATTATTAAACACCTGTGAACACGTGTAAATACCCGTAAACCTCTCTAAACACCTTTAAACCAATCTAAACCACACAAAAAACCATGTAAACCCCTCTAAACCCCTATTAAACCCTCTAAACCCCTGAAAACCCATCTAAACCCCCCTGTAAACCCCAAGTAAACCTCCCCTAAACCCCTGTAACCACCCTTTAAACCCCCTCAACCCCTGTAAACCCCTCTAAACCCCTGTAAACCTCTCTAGAACCCTCTAAACACCTCTAAACCCATTTAAGCCCCTCTAAACACATGTAAACACCTGTAAACCCCTCTAAACACCTCTAAACCCATCTATTACCCTGTAAACCCCTTTAAACCCCGTTTAGTCCCTCTAAAGCCATGTAAATCCCTCTAACCCCCTATAAACCCCTCTAAACACCTGTAAACCCCTCGAAACACCTGTAAACCCCCTCTAAACACCTCTAATCCCCTGCAAACACCGGTAAACACCAAAACGCCCCAGAAAACGCATGTAAACCACTGTAAAGCCCTCTAGACCGCTGTAAACCCCCTAAGAAGCCCTCAAAAACCATCGAAGCCTCGGAAAACCCCTGTAAACCCCATGTAAACCCGTCTAAACCCATGTAATCCCCTCTAAACCTCTCTAACCCCCTATAAAGCCCTCTAAACCCATCTAGACCCCCCTGTAAACCCCAATAAAGCCCTCTAAACGCCTGTTAACCCCTCTAAGCACCTCTAATCTCCTCCAAACCCCAGTAAACACCCTCTATGCCACAGAACACGCTTGTAAACCCATGTAAACCCGTGTAGACGCCGTGTAAACCCATATAAAGGCCTCCAAACACATCTAAACCCCCTGTAAACCCCATATAAATACCTCTTAACAACTGTAAACCTATCTAAACCTCTGTAACCCCATTAGAAAGCCCTCTAAACCCCTCTAAAGCCACGTAAACACCTGTAAACCCCATGTGAACCCCATGTAAACCCCTCTCAACCCCCTGTAAATCGTCTCTAAACCCTCTAAATCCCTGTAAACCTCTCTAAACCTCTCTACACCTGTAAACACATGTAAACCCCTTTAAACCCCTCTGAACCCCGCTAAACCAATCTAAAACCCTCTAAACACCTCTAATCCCCTGTACAACCTTCTAAACCCCCGTAAATCCCTGTAAACCCCTGTAAACCCCCTGTAAATCCCTGTTATCCCCTCTAAACCGCTCTAAACCGCTCTAAACCCCCCTAAACCCCTGTAAACCACTATAGACCCCTCTAAACGCCTATAAAGCCATCTAAACCCATCTAAACCTGTGTAAACCCCATGTAAACCTCCCTAATCCACTGTAAACACCTCTAAACCACTGTAAACCTATCTAATAACCTCTTAACCCCTGTAAGCTCCTCTAAACTACTCAAAAGCTCTCTAAACACATGTATACACCCGTACATACATATAACCCCCCTCTAAACCCCTCTAAACCCATCTAATACCCTCTAAACCCAAATCAATGTAAATCCCTCTAAACCCATGTAAATCCCTCTAAACCCCTCCAAACCCCTCTATCCCCCTCTCAATCCCTCTAAACTCCCTCCAAACCCCTCCAAACCGCTGTGAACCTCTCCAGAGCTCTCCCACCCCCTCCAAACCACTCTAAACCCATGCAAACCCCTCTAAACCCATAAAAGACCCCTAAACCCATAGAAATCCCTGTAAACCCCATGTAAACCCGCCTAAGCCCATGTGAACCACTCTATACGCCTCGAAACACCGTATAACACCCGATAAACTACTCTAAACCCCCCTGTAAACACCTCTAAACCCCCTGTAAACACCATGCAATCCCCCCTAAATCCCTGTAAACCCCACGTAACCCCCCCTAAACCCATGTAAAACTCTCTAACCCTCTCAATACCCATGTAAATCCCTCTAAACCTTTTCCAAAACCCTTCCAAAGCGCTCTTAACTTCTCCAGAACGCTCCAGTCCCCTCCAAACCTCCCTGTACCCCATCCAAACCTCTCTAAACGCCTCAACACCTATAAAGCCCTTTCAGCCCATCTAAAACCCCATGTAAACCCGTCTAAACCCATTACCCCTCGAAACCTCACTAAACCCCCTTCTACAACCCTCTAAACCACTCTAACACCCATGGAAATCCCTCTATACACACCGGAAGTGGCGGCGCGGCACTGGCTGCAGCGGCTCATCGGCAGTCCTGTTTGTTTGTGTTTTTGTGTTGTTTATTTCGTTTTGGTTAGTCTAGTTTTTGGTTTTAGTTTGTGTTTTTTGGGGGGGGTGTGGGGGGTTGTAACGGGGTTTGCAGTCTCTCCCTGCGGGGGAATGTGACTTTTTGTCGTATTCCCCTTCTCTGCCTCCGTCTGCGCTGACGCCTAATGGAGGTGGCGACCTCGAGGCTCCGGAGGCAGAGCCCGTCAGGACTCGCCCTAAGCTCGCTCCCGAGAGGGTGGTCCGGCTCAGGGCTGGAACAGTGCTCCCGTGAGCTCCCAAGTCGGGGCGGCCCGGTCCGAGGGAGAAGCGACGCCCAAGTCGGGGCAGGCCGTCCCGAGGGAGGTTCGGCGCCCAAGTCGGGGCGGCCCGGCCCGGCCCGGGGAAGAAGCGACGCCCATGTCGGGGCAGCCCGGCCAGAGGGAGAAGCGACGCCCATGTCGGAGCGGCCCGGCCCGGGGAAGTTTCGGCCCCCATGTCGGGGCGGCCCAGCCCGAGGCTGAAGACGGCACGGTACTCACGTGAGGGTGGCTGGGACGGTGTTCTGGCGGTGGTGGCCTGAGTCCGGGGTTCGGCCGCGGGCCAGCGGCTGCGTCTGCAGGACAGGTGGGCGGCAGCTTCGACCAGCTCGGGCCGCGGTGTTTGAGCCGCGGGAAACATGCCCGGGGGTATCGCCTCAGCGCAGAGGGAGAAGAGGAGGGAAGAGACTGCAGACCTGAGACTTTTGCCTCCATCACAGTGAGGAGATGTTGGGTGGACTCACTGTGGTGGATGTTAATATGTGTTTATTGTTGTTTTATGTATGACTGTTACAATTTCGTTCAGACTTCGGTCTGAATGACAATAAAGGGCTATCTAATCTAATTTAAATCCATCTAACCCCCTCTAAAACTCTCTAAACACCTGCAAACCCCTGTAAACCCCTGAAACCCCTCTAAACACCTCTAATCCCCAGCAAACCCCTGTAAACCCCTAAGCCCCAGTAAACCCCTGTAAACCCCATGTAAATCCCTGTAAACCCCTGTAAACCACTATAAACCCCGTCTAACCCCCCTATAAAGCCCTCTAAACCGCTCTAAACCCATGTAAACACCCTGTCAACCCCATGTAAACCCCTCTAAACCAGTGCAAACCTCTCTAAAACACTCTAAACCACTGTAAACCCCTCTAAACCTCTACAACTGTAAAGACTTGTAAACCCCCTGTAAACCCCTCCAACCCCGCTAAACCCATTCCAAAACCTTCTAACCTCCTCTAAATCCCTGTAAATCCTTCGAAACCCCCCTGTAAACCCCTCTAAACACATGTAAACCCCCTGTAAACCCCTCTAATCCCGCTAAACCCATCTAAAACCTTCTAAACCCCTGTAAACACCTGTGAATCATTCTAAATCCCTCGAAAACCATCTACACCCATCTAAACCAATCTAAGCACTTCTACACACTACATCCCTCCAAACCCCACCATACCGCTCAAAACCCCTGTAAACACATCCAAACCCCTCCGAACTCCTGTAAACCCATGTATACCCCTGTATACCCGTCTAAATCCCCTCAAATACCCTCTAAACCACTTCTGAACCACCTGCAAAACCCCTCTAAACCACATG